>KK114616.1:23588-59359 GCA_000611955.2 Stegodyphus mimosarum | reverse complement strand
TTTTTTTTTTTTTTTTTTTTTGTATTTCCAGATTTATTTTAGAATTTCTTTTACCTTCAATCGCATTTTTCGTTTTGAAACAAAGGGTGCATAAAATATCCATTTCATCACCTTTTCTAACATGGCCATAGAAGGTATGAAATTTTTTAAGACATTTTTCACATGCAGGTGCATCACTTGTTTCTTTTAAACACACACAACAGGTATCAGAAATGGAAATCTCTTCAGTAAACATGTCTTCATCATATTGGTTTAATCCATTATCAATTATAATTTCATCTGTGTTTTTTTAAAACATTCTCTTTGTCTTGTATAATCTGATTAGTTTCATCTTTTTCCATCATTTGGATGCTTTCTATTACTTTTTCTAGCTGCTCCTGTGTATTTATATACAAATCAGAGTTGTATTTCATACTTTGCTGATTTCTTATTTGGCATTCTATAGAAACTGTGAAGTGTGAAGAAAGGAAAGCCTAGGAAAAGTGTGAAATATGAATCATTTCATACACTTCCAGCGAGTTTTAGGCATTATATACAATGCTTAGGCAACAAATTCATTTACAAATAGTTCAGCAACTTCAGAATAAGCTGAAGCTTTTTCATCTGAAATTTTTAATTGCCTTATACCATGTTGATTTTTTAATTTGGTTAACCAACTTGTCGAATATGTGCACTCAGTTTTTACATCATTTCTTCGTGAAATATTTTGGCTTAAACTATTAGCACTGTATCCATTAATGGCATGTCCTCGCTGCAGCGCTGTCTGACACATTCAACCATTACTTTGTTATGACTGTCACCTTTCGCATAACAAATAATTTTTCTGTTATTCATTGTGGCTAGGGTGTTCGAATCACAAAAAATTCAAAAATTCCTTTTTCTACATTCTTATGTCATGTACAGTTGACTTTTCAATACCATACTCCTCCCATGATTTTGAGATGGATATACCTTTATCCATTTTTTGTAGCAATTCCACTTTTTATTTAATAGCTATCGAAACATGCTTTTGCTTTGTAAATCCTTTTGCAGCTCCAGAATTAGAAACTCTTTTCAATATAATTGAAAGTTCAAACTTTAAATTTCATGAAATTGCTGTATAATAACATCCTGCAAAAAATAATAAGCTGTGTCAAATCAGAAAGTTAAGGAACAGTGCAGTCTTCTATATTAATTGAAATTCCTTGGAATCAGTAAAGTATAATTTTAGCCTAGCTTAATAGCATGTGCTGTGCATTATTGGCTTATGTATCATGAGGTTGGTGACGAAAGATAAGTTATTCCGCTAAATATTGTCTTGCTTCTATCGTGCACTGAAGCAGTTAAACCTGAATTGCAATAATTTAGTTATTTATTATACTTACATCTATTTTCTGCACATGCTTAAGGCTTATTCGAGTCCTGAATAAGTAAATTCGCACGTATACTTAAGGCTTATCAAGGGCAGACGCTGGATATCATAACTGCCTCATGCAATATCTGGGGGGTTGTAAATTCTGCTAACAAGCGCATCCCTAAGTTCTAAATTTTGGGTCCCAATGCTTTCTCTAAATTCTAAAATTTTGTCATCCCTTAATTTTGCAATTCGGTTTTTCTCCAAATTCCAAAAATTTTGTCTTTCCTGAATTCTGGCGTCTGGTGCAGCCATACGAGCTTTGGCACCAATTCTGAGTTTACGTGAATAACAAATCAGTTATTCTTAACTTAAATAACACTAAATGTAATCTTCTGGTCTATGAGTTCAGTTCATTAACAAAATCTATTTTTAGCATATGGAAAGATTTTTGTTAAAATTTTCCTCGTTAACATTTCTTAACACATTTAACTTAAACCTGTAACCATCACCGAGCGTAATGTCAGCATAAAAGGTTTCCATACTTTTTGCTATTCAATTACTAATATAAAAAAATTATTTAGGCAATGCTGCACGAGTCATTACTCAAGTTGTCATGTATTAATAAACATGCGGTGAAGAAAGAAAATATAATAATGATTCGCCAGGTTGTCATCAGGGATATAAAATACTAATGTTTCGGTTTGAGATGTATGCCAAGCTGATATGCAGCTGTAAAGCCAAATTATTGATCATAAAAGTTTATGATAAAATATTTGTTTCTTGAATAACAAGGTATTTCATTTAGTGTTGAAGTGCAATTAAGAATCGAAACTCATCACATGTTTTCTTTTGGAGGGAAAAAAGTGAATACGTAAAGCATGCCAAAAAAAAAGAAGTTGTTGGTGGCTTTGAGGTCAAGATTTTAGATCATTCCAGATACTGGATGTCTAGATCTCAGACTTTGTATACACTGCTCTCCAAAAGTTAAGGAATAGCATGTTTTTCAAAGCTCACCATTACAAAAATGTCAATAATGTTTAAATTCGCAGTTCATATACATGACAGTAACGCACATTAATAAAATATATGCAAAAACAACAGCTATCACTTTTATTTTATAAGAAGGAATACTCATATAGAAGGTAGAGAAAAAATGCAAAAATTCTAATTTTTGTTCACGAGTGTTGATCTTCAGATGTTATTACAGTTTCATGGACAATATGCAGGAGAGTCTATCAGTGTCCAGGAGAAGTCGTTTGCCCAATTGGTTGAGGTGAAGGGTGATTGGATGGATGGAAATGGGGATATCACAAGCTGATGCTGCTAGACGTCTCAGTGTCTCTCCTAGTGTGGTCCATCAAACTATGGAATCAATCTGAACCCTAGAATTGTGTGTCTAGGTGTCTAGAACACATCTTCCAGGAAACCTAGAGTTACAACACCTGCAGGAGACAGTTATTTAACTCTTTCGGCCCAAAGGAGGAGTAAAGTTACTGTGCCTCAGCTCATGGTAGATCATTTAATGGAAACAGGAATAAGAATCTCAGCTATTACAGTCCATAGAGCCTGCACAATATAGGCCTGTGTGCTATAACACAACTAGTTGTTGTGTTATAGCACACAGTGCGTAACACAACAACTAGCACTGTGTGCACAACTAGTTGTTTGCGTCCCTTTGACCCGAGAACATAGAGGTGCCCGTTCATGTTGAGCAAGAGAACATGTCTCCTGGACCAGTCAACAATGGGCATCTGTTCTCTTTATAGACGTGTTCAGGTTCACATTGAAGAGTGATTTAGGTTATCGGCTGATTTGGAGGGAATGCACCAGATAGAACCAAGCCTACATTGTAGCAAGACACAGTTACAGAGTTGGTGAGACTATGGTTTTGCTGGGATCTCTCTGGTTGGTCACACTGACCTGCATGTGTTCCATGGAGGAACATTGACCAGGGTGAAATATCGAGATGGGATCGATATGTCCGCCCATATGCTGCTGCTATTAGTCCCAGATTTCTTCTGATAGATGACAATGCACGACTGCGCTGAGCTCAGGTTGCTGAAGAGTATCTTTATGGAGCGGATGGAATGGCCAGCTCAATCCCCAGACCTGAATCCGATAGAGCATCTTTGGAACTAACTTAAAAGAGGGGTTGCTGCTTCAGTCCCTCTCCAAGGTCGTTAGATAAGCTTAAACGAGGATTACTCAGTGCATAGTTATTGCTTCCCATTTCACTGACCGACAACTTAATTGACAACATGGAAGGTTGCTGCCGCCAATGCATTGCAGCTAGAGTGGACACATTCCTTATTAGAACTCATTTTTGTAATGTTACCACCCCATTTTTCCTCAAAAAACTGTGATATACCGTTTCTCCAGTACTGGATTTCTTTGTCAAGGGTGCAATGTTTTGTTGTAATTCATGTTTGTGTTGAACTTTAGAAACATTCTATGTCGATTCATTAAAGAACTGTTTAGTGAACATGTCCTGTAAATTTCTTGTTTCTATGTTTGTTTCATTCTCAAATTATATATAAAAAACATGTTGTTCCTTAACTTTTGGAGGGCAGTGTATACGATGAAGAGTTTAAAAAGCAATATATGTATAGATGACATGATATGAATGATTTGGTTGCGTAATAGATGCCTAGTGAAGAAACTTGGCAAGGCGTACATGGCTGGATTCAAGGTAATTTTATTATTGAGGAAGAACGATCCCTGATTCACAATATTTGATTAATATATGGATGGGCATCCCATGCACCGTACATTTTGTCAGCTCAGCACATATTCAGTAAACAGAGATGGTAGCCGCAAGCATCTTGCCAGGAGAAAAGTGTCACAGCATTTGAGAGGAAGAAGCGAGCAAGTCAAAAAATTTCAGTTCGAATTAAAAAAGTTTGGTTTAGGATTTAGTGATTAGACAAGAACTATTTGTATTGAGCTTTACATAGGATCGCATGATTAATTTGCGTGATTCAGTTTAGGCTTATAGCACTATTTTTAAGATAGAGAGGGGAAGTCCCTAAATTAAATGAAAAATTAAAGAGGTTATAGCCAATTAAAATTAGAAGTTTGCTTTCATATTTTTTATGCACATTCCTGTCTTCAAAGAGAAAAAGGTGGAGTAATAGAGAAGCTTTTTTGAGACAAAAAGCATTAGAGCATCAAAATATGAATGATATAATTTTGAAAATACAAAACATAAAATTAACTTTTGAACAATTAAAAAATTATAAGTCATAAAATTTTGATACTTCGGGGAAGGGTTTCCAAAAATTTTTGCCCACAATATCACGATTATAAAAATTTTATACACCCATTAATTATCACGAATAATCATAAATCTTAAATTTTGCACCATACTAATTTTCACATTTATAAGATTCCATCGGAATATACCACTAAGATGCAATTTCTGATCATCTTACACAGCAGTATTTTCAGCCATGACTAGAACGTAAATTGTTTTTATCTTCCAAAATTACAGCATTACATATATATAAAATATAAATGAAATAATTATTAAATGGGAGAATATTAAATATTGTTAAAATTAATATAGAAATACCAAAGAGTTAAGAAATTGAATAATCATAATAAAATTTATATGAGAATTTAGTTAAGAATAAAATGTATTAAAATTTGTTTGGAATTATGGTAAATGAATGTTATAATTATCAATAATTGTACGTTGAGGGAGTACTGGTTCAGAAACAGAGGCCTGTTTTATCTCTGCATGAGTGTTTCTTTTAACCTCCTCATATAATATAAACTTTGAAGGCTCCCACTTTATTTAATTTTTTATATAGGATTTTTATTTTTTCATATAATGGAATCTTGTAGTGCAATTCACAAAGACCAGTTACCTTATGTAAGGAACAGAGGCTTTTCCAAGTAACTGCCAAGTACCCCTTAACCACTCGTGAAAATTTAGTACATGAGTTCGTTAAAGTGGATATGCCAAAGTAGCTGGATATGTGTGTACTAGGAGAAAGTTGTGGGGTCTTCTATCTTATGTAAAATAAGAAAATTGTAAAATGTAATAATAAAAGTAAAAACCAGAATTTCAATAATGCTTACAAATGATAAAGTATTACTTACAAATGTGAAAATTAGTATGGTGTAAAATTTTAAGATTTATGATTGTAATAATGGGTATATAAAATTTTTATAATTGTGATATTGTGTGCAGAAATTTTTGATAATCCTTCCCTGAAGTATCAAAATTGTGATGTGAATGTTCCAGAAACAAGAACTTCAAATTTTTAAACAATAATCTTATGTACAAAATAATTCCAAAATTCTCAACATTAATTCAAAATTTTTGACAAAACTATACTTACTACTAATAATAAAATTTAATATTCTTCCCCTGAATAAATCTTATAATGCTTATACATTTTAATTTGATATTTTCATAAAGCAGTGCTACTTTTTTTTTATCTATCGAATTAAAATCACTATTCTAAGAAAACATTAGATTTTCGGATTTCAAAATATAACTAATTATTGAATAAGTTATTTAGAATGATGCAGTTGGAGAGAAACTCAAAAAAAATTTTTAGCACAGAACATCAAAACACTTTTTTTTTCAATATCATCACTTGATTTCCTCAATGGAAACAACTCTGGACATTTGATTTGGAATCAAAGAAATTAATCACACTTCAATACCACTTTTGATAATATTACACTTTCCAAATAAGATAAGCATTTTATACTTGTTGAAAAAAACATTGCCTATAGCGCTGCTAAAAATAAATTTTCGTGTGTCATACTTTGATGTTACAGTGACCTTGGTCCAATTCAGAATTCAAGTAGTGATAAACACTTTCTTTTTATTTTATACACAATTTACATGATGATACTTTGGTTGAATAAACTCTGCATTGCAAGTTCCATGCACATTTTCTGAAGAATTTGCAAAATAAAGCACCATATTTGAATACTCAATGATATCTTAACTTTTAGAATGATGAACTTGCAGATACTTTCCCACTGCAGTTTTAGGCAGCAGGTACACATCCTTTTTCCTTTCTTTCTCCTTATTGTAGGGTAGTATTCAGTTATATTTTGCAAAATTTTAAGGATTTAAAAATTTAAAGGACTTGCAAAATTTAAAGGACCGAGTTATTTGTCTTAAATTTCAGTTTTAATTTTGTATAATGTTGTATTTTATTAATTAATATGAAGGATTGTTGGCGGAGAAAAAAAACTTTGACAATTATACAATGCCAAAAACCAGTTACCTTTTTCTAAGGAATAGAGGTTTTTTGATATATTGTACTTAAGCATCCCCCAACAACCATGAGTGAGCTATTATGCTAATTTTGTTGGAGAGGAATGCCAAGTAATCATTAAAGTATTATTGTGCTGTTCAGTATTCCATTGCATTATTATGTTTTTATATTGAATTTTTTATTGTATTAACTATGTGTATCCACAATAAGAACTTATTCAATTAATCATAAATTGTATATTATACTTCCACATGGTAAGTTGCGAAATCTATGAAAATATTTTCACCAAGAAAGTTTGAAAAACATTTGAATATTTACCTTGTGGAACTATTTTTGTTAAGAGACTTTACAAAATTTACATTGGACATTCTAAGAAATTGAAGACTTTAAAAAATGTATTTGTGTTAATTTATTGTTTAGTTTTATTTGGAGATTATATTGTTATTATGATAGTTGTAAATAATGTGTTTAAAAAAGTATATCATAATCTATATTAGGGAAGGGTCATGAACAATCATGAGGCATAGGAAAACCTGCAGGCTATTATGTTCTTAATGCTTCCTCATGTCTTTCTTCATATGATAAACGTTTTCTGTTTCTCTGATACACTAATGCTTTCTCTCCTAACCTTTCTTTTGAAGGGAGGTGGAATATGTAAGATACAGCATAATATGATGGCTGCACTAAGAAATGATTGAGGACCTCAAAATTAACTATTTTAAATTTCGTGTTCTCCCCCTTAAATTCATATGTTCCTTCAAATTTGAGATCTCTCCATGTTACAGAACACTGCTTGAAAAATGGAACTAAAACCCAAAATTAATCAATCACAGATTAGCTGTACTTATGCACTTACTTACTATAAATACTGCTCACAAGCAACTACATCATTGCTTTTCCTAGCTTCTGCCATGCGAACATCTCTATGCTGCTATGCCCTCCTTTGTTATTATTCTGATGATGTAACGTGTATATAAAAATTATTCTAATTGCTTATGATCTAGAAGTATCTCATCTACTAAGAAATGATTTGATATATGCGAAAATAAAAATTGGTCATTCATCAAAATCCAGGTTTGTTATCATTGTCTGTATACCTTTCCATTCAGCCATGTCTACAGCCACAAGTGTTAAAAGTATCGGATTCCTCCTACACAATTAAAATACTATATATGTATATATATATATATAGCGTATATATATATATATATATATATACGCTCTTCAAATATGAAATTGCAACATCAAGAAAGAATGCATGTAGCTTCATGCAAATTGCAGGAGCGAGAGTTGTGAGGTGGGTATGCCAATGATAAAAGTTGCACACGCATTGGATCACATGGTACACATGTATGGGCTATAAAGGTCAGCCACTTTCCCTTCTCATAAACAGCATCTGAAATTTTATGGAGCATTGGAGACTTAAGAGAAGAAACCTAGAAAATGCCTCTGAGACATCGGCCAGCTCAATACCATCAGTTAACAACCGGGAACATGACTGTATTATTGAATTCCATGAACTTTGTTTGTCACTGCGCACAATAGCCACTCGTGTTAGGCACTACATGACTATTATCCAATGTTGTGTCACACAATGGATTCAGGAAGGTGTACATGCATGTCGAAGAGAAAGTGGTGTGCACAGGTGCATGTGAGAGCGCATAGACTGGCGTATTCGGCAGTCAATTACTGGAGACCCTTTCTCCACATCACATGACATCCAAAGCCAGGTGCCTCCAGGAGCAGGTGGATCTGTGTCCATCCAAACTATACGCAACAGACTGCATGAAGTACACTTACTTTCACGGGTACCAGCCACAGGGATACCATTCACTACTGAACAGAAGACTAGATACCTGGTGTGATGTCAGCGTCATAGTGTGTGGACCATCGAATGGCATTGGGTTTTGTTCGCGGATGAATCTCATTTGTATCTGTGAAGGAAGGCATTATGGTTTGGGGTGCCATAAAGTTTGATCACAAGACACCCCTGGTACACATTAATGGGAGTTTGATAGTAGACTATTACGTCATGCACATTGTGAAACCTGTTGTTCTGCCCTGATTGCAGGGTGCACCCAATATGGTATTCCAGCAAGACAGTGCCAAGCCGCATGTCACACGGCATACTCTTAACAGCCTGACAGGATTTGGCATTCTACCCTGGCCGGCAGCCTCTCCAGATCTGAATCCTATCGAACACTTGTGGGATGTCATTGGACGTGACATTAACTGAAACCTTGGATGATTTGCATACAGCAGTGGATGTGGCTTGGCAAAGGCTACCTCAGGCAGCCATCAATGAACTCATTGATAGCATGCCTCACCAGATTGCGGCTTGTATAACTGCTTGTGGTGGACACATTAAATACTGAATAAATTGGTTTATAATGATTTTATGTGTCTGTTTTTTTAATCATTTGCATATCCGTCTCACAATTCTCAATCCTGTAGTTTGCATGATGCTACGAGCATTCTTTCTTGCAATTTCACTTTTGAGGAGTGTATAAATCTTTGCAGACATGAATTAATAATTATTATAACTTAATTTTTTAAAAGTATTTTTCTTTAAACTTCTTTCAAGAAGTTTGTTATGTGCAAAAATTCCAACCACTTTCTTCCTTAAAATTGCCACCAGTGTTTATTTATTGCTGTGTACATAGCCTAAGAATTCCCACATACTTTTTCAGCCATCATTATAAGAAAGTATGGTACTTAATAAATGATTTTTTAAGAATTGTTGTGCTTTTCTAGCAGTGTAGTAGCATTACAAATTTTTAGCCGCTCAAGTATTATGTGCCATACTTCTGAGGAATTTTTTGTAATATTCTTAGATTTCTAATTTAAATTGTATTTTGCTTTGTCAAAACTTTACTCATAAACTGTTTAAGAGAATCGTTTTGTAATTAGAGCATAGAGAGGTAAATAAGTAGAATACAGTACAAGAAAATGTTTGTTTTTCCCTTTTTAGTTTTCAAAAGTCACATCGGCATCCTAATTCAGAATATGTAAGATGTTTTTAATGACTTATATAACAATAAAATTTTAAAATTTTGTAATTTATTTTATATCAATATTGTATTTTTATTAAACAATATAACCAATAAAATGCATTTAGTTTTTACTTGATTCCTTTTCTGATGTTCTTATTTCTTTTTGATAGGCCCTGTAGATGCCATTGACAAAGTTACTGGACATTTGAAGTTACTGTGATTATTTAAATAATATATTAATTTAAAAACAGAATTTTCTCCATTGAGAACTCAAAAGTAAAGAAATTTAATGAAAATAGTATCATTCAATTTCTTCACTATCTGCTAAAATGCAAACAATGTCGGGTATGTGCAACATTTAATAGCACTTTTGCCGTCTGGCAAATGCAAGTGCTGCACAACATTTGTATAGAAAGTTTCAATGGGTAGAAGAATCTTTTAGTATATTGTAAAGCACAGGCATTTTAGGGGATGTGCATAATTCTCATAAGCGAAATTTTTTAAACTTGAAATTAGCATCAAAGTTGATAAAACTTCGGATATACTGTTACTCTTAAATTACTGTAAAATGCATACATTTAATTAAAAAAAACAACTAACATCTTTTTTTCTACCATTTGCCTGTGCAAGCATTTCACATTACTGCAAGTTAATTCTGATTGAACTCTGAATTAAATTGCCCTAAGCAACAAATAAATTTCACTGTTTTTTTTTTAACTCTTGCTTTGACTATTTTTAGCAAGGTACACCTGAGGCGAAAGTTTTGCATCTCAGAGTTCTGATGATGCTTGTAACCACTTTAGCTGTAATTATAATACAATAATATGCCAAACAAATATTAATTTAGAAGTCAAATAACAAACCATCGAAACTAGTCCTGTGAAAATTTGAAAATATAACGCTGATTTTTGTTGTTTGACTTCTAAATTAACACTTTAGCTATACTTTCAAAACACTCATCATTTGAAATTAGCCCTCTTTTAAATGAAACTTTAATCCTCATATTCCTGTTATTGCTTCTATTAAATAATTATCAGTTCTACTTTCTATGAACAATTTTAAATTAAAGTAGAGTTCACTGAATTTGCTTGAATAAATCCACTTTTTTAAAAATAAATTTCGATTATGATAAAGTTGCTTAATTTCAAGAGACATGATTGCATATAGTATGGATTGTCATGCAAGTTTTTGCCTCTTTGTTTATGTCTAAATTGAAAATTGTTATTCTTAATGGCTTCAGAGCAGAGCAGACTTTAAAATATTGGATGTTCTCATACTTCAGAGGTTGCAGCTGAAAAATGGTGTCTGGTTTTTAGTGCAAACACAGGGATTTAATTAAATGTAATCTTTTAAAAATTTTATAGGCAGAACAATTTTTAAAGCAAGAAAAATTTTCCTCTTCTGTTTCCTTCCAAACCTTTAAGTAGACTTCAGGTATGTGCAATTAGATTAGAAGATAGAAATTCGCCAAATATTTTTATTACAGAAATATCAGTTTAATATGTTACCTTTTGAAACACCAAGGCTTCTTAGATTAATTACAATTTTTTTTCTTATCTGCATTACCCATATCGAAAGCAAGATTCATCAAACTATTTACTGTGTTTTCATGCCAAAACATTTGCTTTTGAATACAATGTTTGTATCCGGCATCATTCATAAAAATAACCAAGTTTCATCAGACATCATTGAGGATTGATAATTAATCAATATTCACTTTAAAAGCAGAGGCAGACTAGCCACACAGCTATTGGCAAATGAAATGAAATATTGATCTTTAAATCTCCTAATCCATATGCCATTAGTCTTAAAACTACTAATCTTCAATTACTAGACAGCTGCAAAATTCCTAGCCTTCTCTTCTAAAAGAATATAGCCTTTGAGCAGATCATGAAAATAATGCTTTTTCAACATAAGGATACAAAAAAATAGAAACACCTCTTCTATCTTATTTCATGCTGAGAAGATTTTCCATGTGTCCGTAAAATGTTAACAGCCATAATGAACCTGGAAATTGAATTTTGGAGCAACAATTGTTTTCTTCCTACTGTTATCAATACCCGATGAACTTAATTTTTTGCTAACTATCAATTCTTTAAGCTTTCCTACCATGTTTTATATGCATATAAAACCTTAATATAAAAATTTGTGCCTTTATTGTAAAATGTTATGTAATAAAATATTAATCAGTGAAAGAGATCGAATGAATGTTTTATATCATATAGACCAATAAATTAATACATTATATGCACATAAACATGTTTTGCATTAAAAAAACTGGTTTGTGGAGGAATAAAAATAACATTCAAACTCTAAATCATTATAAGATGTGACATTGAAAATACAAATATTACAAATTTAGCTGTGAATATCATGTAAAACATGATGTATCTGATGCCTTCAAGTAATGCTGTAAAAACACAATCATGTCTGGACAAATGAACTCTTTGTGGGAAGGCTGAATAGAACCGAATTCTGAAAATTCTTTTATAAGGAAAAAATGAGAAAAGTGAACATCCTTTCCTGATGCAAAATCAATGCAATTATCTTTTTAAAATCATTTTTTCGTATCTTCGCCAATGAAAGATGTGAAATCGATATAAAATACAGTTCTGCAGATAAATTGACTTTTTTTATGTCTAAAGTTTGAATTCTTTTTCATTATAATAAATGTGGTAATGTAAACCTTTTCTTTGAACATTGTTCCAATCAAAATTTTACTTCTTTTCATAGCTAGCTGGAATATATTGAGAGCAAATTTGGTATAAATAATACAATCAATTCCTTTTCTATCATTTCTTCTTTTATTATTTCAAACTTTATATGACTATCACAGTAAAAGTAAAATGACCTTATATCCCTAATTTCCCGGGACAGTCCCGAGTTTTCAGTCCCTATCCCGATTTTTTACAACTCGTTTTTTGGTCTCGAATTTACAGCATTTATCCCGAATTGTCCTGAAAAAACAGTAGTGTGAGAACATGAAAGTTGAAATGCACGTATATATCTTAGTAGTGTACATTGCAAACTGAGAATATAAGTGTTAGTTAAGAGACGTGCATCCTACCAACCGCATAAACAGCGAATTCCCCCATCTACCGTTTACCTTAGAGAAATTGTGGGGGGAGTTCTAATTCTCATTCCTGTATTTCTTTCCTCAACCCCCCAACATACATGGAATTTTTGCTCACTGCTACAGTTCAGACTCAGTTACAGACAGCACTAATTTTTAATTGATATATTAATTTGATTGTAATTTGAATTTATAATGTGTACATATATTTTTTAATTATCAAAGGTGCATTACATATGTTAGTACATATCCCCTTACACATCATTACATGGCATCTAAAAATAATTTTGTCATTTGCTGAAATTTCATTATAGATACATCCATTTAAAATCATCATTCTTTTGTCAGGTTTAAATCGTAAAATTTTCACCCCAATGTTATTTTGATTTTATATAAGGGTTAATTTTTTTTTGTTTAAATCTGCTGAAATGATGACGTTTCCTATTTGGCAACAACATATATTTTTTAATTTTCAACATTGCATTACATACATGCTAAGGAATATCTTTTACTGCAGTTTATTTATTTTGACCACTGATGTTTTCAGTAATGGGTTCAAAATAAAAGAAAGTGTACATTTAACAGAGACCATTTACTTAAAAAAAAAAAAAAGCGATTTCAGTGTAGGGTGCAATGCATGTTCTTCAAAATTTTCAATATGCCTTGGTGGTGGATGTACAGATATTCAACTTCATATAAATATTAGAATAAACATAAAATGTTAAACTTTGCTGCTGCATCCAGCTCATCGTTAAAGAATTTCTTTAAACAGGAGAAAATGGGTGATAAGGAGTAAGAATTAACTGCAGTACTTTTGCTTCGCACAATCATAGCTTTAGGTCAATGGATCGTACATCATAGCTGCTTCAAGTGGCATTTGAGACTTAATTTACATGTGCGTGAACTAAAGCCGACACAATAATACTACATATTTCCATGCCTTATGCTTTAAGAGCTTTGCATAATCATTAGGGAAAATGTTCATTTGTTTCAATCTTAACCGATGCATCCAATCATAAGGAAATAAAACTTTTTCCTTTGCTCGTTAGGTTTATAGATTGGACATACGAAGTTAGAATAAAAATTTTAGAATTTAAATATTTACCTGGTGAAACATCAGTCAGCAAATATTTAACAACCTGTCTTGAAGAAAATAATTTAAAAGAAAAAGTTATTTGTAGACATGGAGAAAATAATGTTTTTGTTAAACTGAAACGAAATCCTAACCATGGTTTAGTTAGAGTTGGATGTGCGGCGCATATTATTCAAAATACTATAAGAACATCAGCTGATGTTTTGCCAGTTGATATAGAAATGATTATTTCCATGTACTTTAAATCTTATACTCTTAGAATAGAAACATTGAAAAATGTCTGCAGCTATGTAGAAACTGATTTTTCATTGATAGTAGGGCATTCACAAACAATATGGTTAGCATTACATCCCGCCAATGAATTGGTACTCCAAATGTTTTTATCACTGAAGGTTTATTTTCAATGTTAAGAAAAGTGTCATATGCTTATTTAAAAAATTTTTGAAAATCCAGTGGCAGAAGCTTGGCTACATTTTATTAATACACAGGCTTCAATATTTCATCAAGTTACGACAATAACTGAAAATCAAACTGCATCTGTATTTGATATAATTTCTTCAACGGATGCTCTGAAAGTACTGAGTAATCAATATTGAACAAAATAGAGGATAGCTTTATTCCAGTAAACTTGAATTTCTAGACGGTAGTGCTTCATTTTTATCGGACTGCTCTTAGTTATTTGGAGAAATGGACAAAAAAGTATTTCAGGAGTCGGAAATGTACAGCTGGGATCATATTAAATGAAATTCCCTGTTGGAGTCAAGTTGAAACAGCCTTTTTGTTCTTTTTTTGTGGCTTATCCCACCCTACCGACAGCAACAGGTCCATGAATCCGTGGACTTCAAAACCCCGAAGAACAACTCCAGGACTGGAGAGCAATTGTTTACTCATGCAACCAATGCAAGATAAGATATGGGCGGGAGTGGCTTGGGTCAAGTTGCATTTCAAGCAAAAGGATGGACTTTAACGCCCGGCACAAAATATAGAGCGCGCAGATGACCAGTGCGCATATTTAGAGCCGCTTGTTCAAATGTATTGCTTGCCTCTGAAAGGGCAGCGCCAGGGTTGTTACCAACGTACCACTCGTATGTGAGGAGCCTTTATCCAAGAGTTGATTTCTAACTTGACCTCCGAGAAAAAACGACGGCCACCATCGGGAAGATCCTTAAGGCTGCCCTCCCTGACCAGTCCACATGCGAAGGCACCCATTGAGAAAATATCTTATGAGCACATAAGCAACCAAATGCTGGACAATATTCACAGTAGTTCTATCTCCATGTTTCCACCACTTAGCCAGGTACTGTAGTCAATACTGATATCTGAATTCCAGCTGTCGCTTAGAATTCAGATGTCAGTTTTTACACAATAGCTCAAGGTCTCATCATCAACAATGAGTACTGCCTGGAAAATGGAGCAGTGGTCAGGGTTTCTCTTCGAAATCTTAATTCCATTTTCCTGCCTGATAATTATTCCGCTACCCGAGACACCGTCATCACCCCTGCTATCATCAGTATAAATCTGTAACGCATTACCGGGGATTTTGTGAATAGCCTTTAAAGTCAGCCGTCTAAGATAATAAGGGTGCTGGTTACCTTAGTATAAGAGCAAACTTCGGTCCTAAAGAAGACTCCCATCACTAAATGTCACAGCATACTCTGCATTTTCAATATCGCTTTGCAGCCATCCGTCACTTTCAGCACAGCTGAGCGGGCTTTCCCTCTAAAGACGACGATTATTGATCCAGTTACATATATATATATATATAGAGGTTCTGTCCTGATCACCATAACTGCTGAGCTTTGTATTTTTTCAATAGATATCTACTCCGGAGTCTGAGGGGGGTGAAAGTTGGCCTCATACAGGACAATGTGCCTGGGGCAACAGTTGCGGAGATCAGTATTGGTTCTGGTAGCCGAGATTGCACTTTTTCCAGTTTATCTAGGTTGCTGACAGAAGCGGCTTGATAAACTTGGAACACCATATTCCAGACAGGCCTAATAAGGGCAATGTGTTTCTCAGGGTCCGAGCGTCCGCACCCTGGTCTTTACCGTAGATATATTTTAAATTTTTGAATTTCTGTTACTTCTTAAAACTAAATTGTAAATATGAGCCTTTCTGTTAATTAATAAAATGATTTCAAATCATAAATTATTGGAAATTTATACATATGAGGAATATGTTTACTTTAAACAATATACGCTGCCCTCTAAAAGTTAAGGAACAGCAGGTTTTTTGTGTCTAATCTGAGACTGAAGCAATATAGAAACTAGAAATGTAGAAGACAAGTTCACTAAACATTTCTTTAATGAATGCGACATAGAATGGTTCTAAAGTTCAACACAAACATAAAATTTCAACAAAAAAATGCACTTTTGGCAGAGAAATCCAGTCTTAAGGAAACAGTATATCTATTTTTTTTTCCGAAGAAAAGTGGGGTGGTAACGTTACAAAAATGGGTTCTAATAAGGTGTCCGCCCCTAACTGCAATACATTGGCGGCAGCAGCGTTCCATGCTGTTAATTAAGTTGTTCGGCAGTAAATGGGAAGCAATGACCAGACACGGAGTAATCCTCGTTCAAGCTCATTTAACGACCTTGGAGAAGGACATAAAGCAGCAACCTCTCTTCCAAAGTAGTCTCAAAGATACTCTATCGAATTCAGGTCTGGTGATTGAGCTGGCTATTATATCCATTTCATAAAGATATTCTTCAGCAACCCGGGTTCGGTGCGGTCGCGCATTGTCGTCCATCAGAAGAAATCCAGGACAAATAGCAGCGGCATGTTGATCAAGGATCTTCTCTCGATATCTCACACTGGTCAAAGTTCCTCCATGGAACACGTGCAGGTCAGTGGGACCATCAAGAGAAATCCCAGCAAAAACCATTATTCCACCACCTCTGTAACTGTGTATTTCCACAATTTTGGCTTGTTTGTATCTGGTGTGTTGTGTCCTCCAGATATGACGACCTGAATCACTCTCCAATGTGAACCATGACTCGTCTGTGAAGAGAACAGACACCCGTTGTTGACTGGTCCAGGAGACATGTTCTCTTGCCCAACATAAACGGGCACCTCTGTGTCCTCGGGTCAAGGGGACACAAGCAGCTGGTTGTCTTGCACACAGACCTGTATTATGCAGGCGTCTGCGCAGTGTAGTAGTTCAGATTCTTATTCCGGTTTCTACTAAATGATCTGCCATGAACTGAGGCATAGCGATGTACTCTTCCTTCGGTCAGAAAGAGATAAATAACTGTCCCTCGCGGGTGTAACTCTAGGGCTGTCTCGAACATGTCTTCCAGACACAGAATTATCGGATTCAAACTGATTCCATAGTTGGTGGATTACACTACGATAGATATTGAGACGTCTAGGAGCATCAGCTTATGACATCTCCATTTCCATCCATCCGATTGCCCGCTACCTCAACGAATCGGGCAAACGACTTCTCCTGGACATTGAGACTCTTCTGGATATTGTCCACGAAACTGTAATAACATCTGAAGATCCACGCTCGTGAACAACGATTACAATTTTTGCCTTTTTTCTCCAACTCCTATGTACGTATTCCTTCCTATAAAATAAAAGTGGTAGCTAGTGTTTTTAACTATATTTTCGTTACTATAAGGCATATAAATTGTGAATTTAAATGCTGCTAACATTTTTGTAATCGTGAGTGTTGGAAAACATGTTGTTCCTTAACTTTTGGAGGGCAGTGTATTACGGAAGAAAAAGTATTGGAATGATCTAAAAATAAGATACGCCCTGTTCAGAGATGGATGCAAATAACTGCATATTTTAATAAGAACCAGATTCATTGTTCAAATGTTTTAAAATTGAGAGTTTTTCTTTTGTCATCCTGGCGCTAATGCTGGAACTAAGCAAGTATTTAAAATTATGAACAGTTTTTAGACTAGTGATAAGACGAAGCTTAAAGTTGACACTTTGAAGGGTATGTTAATCATCAAAATAAATTTTGATAAACATTGCATAGACATTTATAAAAAGACCAAAAAAGAAAACGTTTTAAGAAATATTCATGGTTCAGAGAAATATAAGGCTACTTCGTCAAAATAATTTCGAAGCGTTGCAAATTTATTATTTTGTTTAAAAATGACTACTACATTTTCATTTTTCTTCATTTATTAAAAATATTTTACATCACTATTAAAAATTTCCGTGCATACGGGTTCATAATAGATTGAATGCGCAAGTCCGATAAAAGGTTAATAAAATTTATTTTTATCGAAATATTACAGAACGTTCGAATTTTCCTCAGAGATATTCGTACAAGTGTTCACAATATCACGGAATATAATCAGTACTTATGCATCACTACTAAAAACGTTAGAATACAATGCAATGCAAGGAGAAAGCTAATCCGATCTCACCGCGAATTAACAACGGCTAACTGAACAACATAGCTGAGATTTTCCATTCCTTTCCCCCCTGATGCCATGTTTATATTGCAGATAGCAAGCTGTATGCCGGCTGTCTTGACTTAATGAGGAACACTGAAGTATAGGAGGGTTTGAGTGTGACCGGAGGACTCTAAGGTGAAATGAGCTGAGCTCTTTGGCTTATTATAGCTTTTAATTGGTCGCCAGAAATAGACAGACAGACAGACAGACAAAGAAGACAGATGTCTTGTTTTGCACCCGCTAAGTCTTTCTGCACCGATGGGCGAAAAATCAAGCTTAGGTGCGAAGGAAAGGTATATAGAAAGGGGGACAATTTCGTGTTTCAGAGGACAGTAAAAATGAATCTCGTACACTTTGTACGAGTTCAAAAGGCCAGAAAGAAAATTCGGGACAAAATAAAATAAAAATAAATGGCCCAAATGTAATAGGAAAAAAAAAAGGGCCTGTAGAAAGAAAAGGAAAAGAAACAGAAAATTTTCCTAAAATACGATTGCTAATTAAATTTTTTTTATTTGTTACACATAATATTTATTCATTAATTTAACCCTCATAATTTATTAAGTCATTAGTTTAACAAATTCAGGCCCACTGTATTTATGTTAGTATATAATTCTAAGTATGGGAACTGAAAGAGATCCTAGTAACAAAGGTAACAGTCTACTGCACTTATCTATGCCCAAAATCCCTATTTTCCTCTCAAGAAATTCCTAAGCAAGTAACGGGGCCTTCGAAGGGTAACTGTTGATTGACTGCTGACAAGGAACGTAGCGTCTCTACGGAATAGTTACGAGAAAAGGAACCACATGATTTAAAGCAATATACTAACTATCGTATAATGCTAGAAACTAATGAAAATAATGACTAAATGAATTTAAGGGCACTTTCAAGATATAGGTTAAATTAAATTTAGAGAAAGGAAGGATACTTATCTGGATGCTTTATCCCTTCTTTTACTTCTGTCTTGTAGAAAATAAACAGTGGTGAATAAACAGTTTCCTCCTTTCGTTTGATTGAAGAGAATCTTCAGTTGATGGGCGAGATGTTGCAGAGGAAATGTGTGATATAATTTCTTAGGCAGGTAAGCGTTTATTGACACATACATTAAAAAAATTACGCAGCTATGCTAAGACGCTGCCTCCAAACACCTCGACCAGCGATACAGTTCCAAGAATGTTATGATTTAAAACAATAGAACTCTCCCAGTTAAGGTTACAGTGAAAACATTTAGAAATTTTTAAAACGCAACACCGCAATTTCAAATGGCATAAAATTTACGTTTTTTACGTGCTATATCTATAATTTATATCTCTTTATTATCCAACTAAATAAAGAACAATATGTTCATTGAAACGTCTGCTGAAATGCTTGATGACATGTTTGCCAACTTTCATGTTCGGTGAAATTTCATAATAAGATCAGACCAACAAAGTACATCAGCTTTTAAAAGCCTGAAATGCATTCCCCTAGTCCGAAATCTTAATTTTAAATATAGGTTTTCAATATTGAAATTAGTAACAAGGAAGGCGATTGTTTTTATAATTTTCGCAAAGAAATTTTTCCTACTAATTTTGCTCTTTTAATGTGAATTTCGGTTTTCATACACTCAACTATCCAAACCTTTCATGCACCCAAAATTTGGCATTTTCCAAACTTTCCAGACAGAAATGTTACAGAAACTTCTAACTTTCCAGTTTAAATTTAAAATACTCAGGAAAAATACTTTCATTGATGCACTGCAGTAATGTTGACAAAAAGTGCCACTTTTTATAATGTTACAATTACAATAATATAATGTTACAATTACGATAAATACAAAATATTAAATAAAGCACATAGAAATGACAATTTATGTATTGTCACACTGGAGGATTAAAAGAGGATGCAGAAAGAGGTCCACAGATTGAAAGCGAAACAGTGAATGACAGATTATGTAGGATGCCCCTCTAGTACTCTTTCGATAGTGACATGAAAGGAAAATTGTCAATACTAACTCTGATTACTTTTGAAGTCCAACAACAGAAATCAGCATTATATTTGCAAATTTTCACAAGACTAGTTTTGATGGTTTTACCCAATCATCATCCTCAGCTGCCAAAGCGCAAATGAACGAGATAAGATATAGTGATTTGATAAGATTTTTTGCTTCCTTTTTTCACTGTGACGCGTTTGCTATTTTGTGATTGTATTAGTTTCAGTAAGTGTTTTCCCAATTTTTTAAGTTTGATTTACGTTTTACACATTTAAATTTTTTTTATTTGATACTGTGCTTCGCTTACCTGATTCCATGCTTTTTAGTTGCAAATATTTTGTTTTGTATTCATTTTCAGTGTGAAATTTTATTAATATTTTGAGCTTTATTATTAGTTAGTTTATTTAGTTTAATTTTCTGCATTGTTTATCATGCCTTCATCCATTAATCGTTTCACTAAATTATCCCTGAAACGACAGAAATTTCTGAATCACCTTGATTTTTTTACTAAAGCATTAACATAAAAAATTGATCCCCAATTTCATTCAAATCAAATCTAATCAAAAATCTTCCAATTGGGTTTCAAGAATTCTCTTAAACTGCAAACTTGTCTTGCTTCGGTCCATCATAAGGGATACATGTCAACAGTTATCCAAAATTGAATATGAGCTGTATAAGCTTCATCTGGAACTGACAAATTTATATCCAAAATTCATTGCCACTGAACAAAAGTCTTGGTCTAAAACTGAGAATGTGGTTAACCGTCATAAAAAACACCCTTGCATTTAAATTCGAAAAACTTCTTTTACAGTCTTCCAATTTGAGTAGTTTTTCTAGTAAGCAAAGACAGTAGGATTACGGTTACAGCTAACATAATATTCAATTACATTTATTCAAAATAATATACGAATTACTGAGATATACTTTTAAACAATATTAAATGCATGTGCTCTTATTTTTAATTTTTCTGGCATAGCTTTCTCTTAAAATCTATCTCACGTTGCATTGCTCAAGGAGATAAAACAATTTTAATTATAATTCTACTAACATTAGCTATCTAAATGCAAAATTCGTAACACTGCCTCCTTCCCAAGGACTGCACGTCCCGGGCAGTACAATCCCTGAACAAAAAGCCATACTTACAACTAAAGCATAAATGCAATAATAAACATTACAACACAATAACAAACAACATAAACAATAATTGCAATACGTAACTTAAAATAAATACAAAACGAATAAATGAGTGCACAACTTTATAAGTTTGGAAAAAAAGGACCGTGCTCTTACAATTTACATTATATACACTACGTACTATGGCCATACTAAGAAGCCAACCTATCGTAACGAACGACTTCAGGTTTAGAATTCGTTGACTTACGGATCCGAACCACGACGTCGTTCAGCCTGTTTAGGACTGTGTAAGGACCATCCTAAGTTGACTATTATAGAACAGAGTTCTTTCTGTCGAATCGAATTCCACAACCACATCTTATCTCCTTCGTTGAATCGATGTCCTGTAGCTCTCTTGTCGTTCGGATCATCATCTTTTCAGTCGCCATGTTGATTCACTCTCGTGCATTACTTCAAACCGTCCCTGGAGATCTTGGATGTACTCCTCAGGCGCATTAGGAGAGCGAATAAACAAGAGATCGCAAGGCAAACGAAGGTCTTGACAGAAGAGCCTCTGGAATGGAGAATAGCCGGTAGTCTCGTGGACAGCATAAACCAGTAAAATAGACTTCTTATCCCAAGCCTGTTGGTTTCTAGAAACCTCAAGCGAGAGCTTGTTGAGGATAGTTTGATTAAAGATCTCTACCATACGGTCTGACTGAGGATGTAAAGGTCTCGTTTGGTTTTTGTCAATGTCGAGTAGCTTGCACAGTTCTTTATTACAGCCGATGCAAAATTTCTTCCTTGATCGGAATGTAACAGAAGCACTTCGAACCTGGAAATTCAGTACTGTATTATTACCTCTCCTAATGTGACAGCCTCTTGATCAGGAATAAGATACGCTTCAGGCCACTTGAAGTAATCTATGACAACGAGGATGTATTTGTTGCCATCAGCAGTTCGTGACAGAGGACCAAGGATGTCAAAGGTTATATGTTGAAAAGGCGCTCCTACATTGAAACGTTGCATCAGCTGCGTTTCTTCGGTATTTCCGACTGTTACGAACCACAGAAGACGAATTTCGAAAGAAGAATGCAACGCTTGATGCGTTGAATGCAAAGGTACTGTGGTTTCTAGTAGTTTACTTCGGTGCTCATTTGATCTTGATTTAGTTTACAAAATTGATGATTACATTGTTCGTTTATATTAATTAAAACGCTAACAAGCTATATCACAGTAATACAGCAGCATCGCAACAAGTTACATAATAAACACAGAATATTTTCTTTCGGCGCAACAGAGCCCTCTACCATGAAGATCTGCAACACCAACCCGAACAGGCATCGCAAGATCGGCACCACTTTTGCACGTCATCCTCTGCATTACTCCCTTAGAAACGCTCTTGAACTCTCTGCAAAGTTTTCCTTATTCCGAATTGGTCTCCGTCCTGCCAGATAGGCTTTTCTGTTTGAAGACTCTATTAGGTTAATTATGGGTTTAATGTCACCATCATCCAGCTGGTATTTCCTGACTTCATCATCACTCAACGGGTTTCGATCAGCCGATGTTCATGTTGTAATTTGTCGAGTGACTGGATTAAGCAACTTGTATTTCGCTTCGACCCTGTAACAATATCGGCAGCTTTCTGGGCAAGGTCTTCTAGACAGGGCATCGGCGATTCGGTGTGATGATCCCTTCCGACGATAAATAGTGATGCCATACTCCTGGAGTTTCTGTATCCACCTGGCTATTTGACATTCAGAATTCTTGAAATTTAAAATCCTGGTCAATAATGCCTGATCCGTGCGAAGCAAGAATTTTCTGCCGTAGATATGATGATGGAAATAATCTACGGCTTTAACTATGGCGAGCAACTTTTTCCTGGTGACGTAGTAATTCATCTCCGGATTAAATAGGCACTTCCTCCAGTAGGCCACGACACGTTCTTGGCTGTTTATTTCTTGGGACAAAACAGTACCGAAACTCTGATTGCTCTCATCCGTATCGAGAATAAATGGTTTGTCGAGCTGAAGGTACGTCAGGATTGGAGAAGCTGTTAAAGCTTCCTTCACGTTGTTAAATACATGCTCACATTTATTTGTCCACAAGAACTTTTGTCAGTTTGTGAAGGGGTCTTGCGACGGGAGATAAGTTCTTCACAGATCTCCTATAGGAGGTGCCAAGCCTTAGGAAATTTCTTAGCTCATGAAGATTTTCGGGACATCTCCAGTCGTTTTAAATGATCACATTTTTCTGCATCTGTACACACCGTCGGCAGATATGACATGTCCGAGGTAAATCACTTCCTGTCTGAATAATTTCATTTATCTGGACTCAACGTTAGGTTGGCGTTGGCTTCTTTTAAGTTTCTGAAGCGCCTTTCTATGATTTTCTAGATGTTCTTTAAAACTCTTCCCGACGATGATGATGTCATCCAAATGTATCAGACAGGCTTCGTACGAAAGCCCTTTGAAAACTTTCTCCATGAGGCTTTCGAGTGTTGCCGGCTCATTAGAGAATCCAAACAGCATCCCCTTGAATTACCAAAGTCCATGTCCCGTAGTAAGTGCCGTCTTTTCTCGGTCATTAGGATGTATCTCTACTTGCCAATACCCACTCTTTAGGTCAAGTGTCGAAAACTACTTGCTTCCAGAAAACGTGTTCGGAATGTCGTCAGTTCTAGGAAGAGGGCAGCTGTCTTTCTTTAACCTCATTCAGTTTGCGATGGTCAACGCAAAATCTGATCGAACTGTGTTTCTTTCTGACGAGAACGATGGGAGATGCCCATGGACTTGCTCAAGGCTCGATGACATCGCTTTCTTCTATGTCCTTTAGAAGTTTTCCTACCTCTTCCTATTTAGCAATCGGTAGACGTCTTGGATGTTTCTTAATTGGTGGATTAACCCCGGTAATGATTCTATGCTGTTTCAAATTGGTTCGAAACACGTCAGAAGATGAGCGGGAGAAAACATCTTCAAGATGTTCAATGACACGTTCGGTAGCATTCTTCTCTTCATCGCTTGATTGTGCGTTCTGCAACAACTCCGATGCAACAACTCTGAAGACACGGATTCTGGGATGTTATTCTCTTTCAGCGCTGGTTACTGGAGTACATGCTGTATTTCACCTTTCTTAATAATTCTCGCTTTCTCAGTTACATTTTCAGCTCTCACCGGGATAACAGTTCTCGATAGGTCGACGAGTGCTGAGGCTACTAGTACTCCTTTCGAGATGTTACAATTATTCGGATATTCTATGAAGCCTAGCGATAATTTCTATTTTTGGTTATATATCCAGCAAGTAAAAATTCTGTTGTTGCAGGGATTGTGATATTGTCTTCAGCTATGATTTTGTGGATAGATTTCACTCCTTCATCATTAATTCAGAAAAGGGTTATGCCCGCAGAGGAAGAATGGAGTTCGTTAAGGTCCAAGGAAAATTTGTATTTCCTTAGAAAGTCCAATGCGAGTATGCAAGGATCTGTAATCTCTGCCACGTATGCCGTGTGATGGTAAGCGGTACTTCCAAACGTAAAGTTAACGTTTAATTTTCCATCAATGTCGATTTTATCACCAGATACTGTCTGGAGGGTAACGCAGGGGGGCGTCCAGATGAGATTACATTTCAATTGTTTAGCCAAATATTTTCGAATGATAGTAACATTCTGTGTCGATGGTCATATTGCAAGGAACTCCATTGATATTATGAGGTTTATCCTAAGTTTATTAATAGTTATTTTAAGTTTTGTAGCTTTCCTATCTTATTCTAATTTCAGCTTACAATTTCCTGCCAAAATGTAAATTCAGAAACGCAGTAAATGCAAATGAGAAAGAGTACTATTTAAGTCGATACTTCAGCGACTTCTAGAGAGAGAGTCTGATTCCCTGACTAGCGCGCGTTTGCCTTTGGCTACGTTCTCTCTTAGTTACTACGCTCGGCCATACCTTAGGCCCTTCCTTGGCTTCGCCGATTAAATGAATACTTAGGGGTCAACTAATTAGATTTCTGATAGCTTAGGCTGTACCTTTCAGGTAGTTTAGTTAAGCTAGTTTAGTTTAATTTATATTAATTATTATTTAAGCCCGAGTGGAGGCTTTGTGTAAAGTCCCAAGCAGGAACTGATTGTAAATATTCTGAAAAATAAATGGTTGTGAACCCTTCTTAAGTCTTACGTTGTTCACACACTTAAGCGATTATTCGCTTGTTAGTGTTCGAGGGGTTCTAAGTTAAAACTTTAGAATTAAATAAGTAAAACCCCACATTTGGCGCCTGAAAGTGTTCTTAACGAACCATGCCTCTAGGTAGTGAAGATTTCTCGTTGACACCTCCCCCCTTTCAGTTCCCTCAGGCACAACCAAATGCCCTAGAGGGATTTGGATTTATCTTGGAAGCGATGAGGGCAGCGATGAAGCCAACAGCAACTTTTTACGGCAAAGGATCCGTAATGACTTTTCTGGAGCAGCTGGACCTACACTTCACATTATATCCTGTCAACCAGCCACAGAGAATAATCATCGCTACGACGAATTTAAAAAGTGAAGCCCTCAGCTGGTACAAGAATATTGACAAGAGTTTGTTGGGGATCCAGGATCCGAAACGTACACTTGGGAAAATTTAAAAAATTCCCTGTTGAAAGCATTCCCAGTTGTAAAAGATCGCGCAAAACTGGAATCAGAATTATTTATTAAATATCAAACTAATTATTAATTTAATTATTAAATTAATTTCGATGAATTAACGAACTTAAGAAAAATTCATATTGTAAAATTATTATATGGAAAAGGCCTGACAATGAAATCATCGAAATAATTTTGCCGCGGTTGCTTCCGTCAATTCAGGATTTTCTTGAAGTTAGAAATCCGCAAACGCTGGAAAGCTTATTTAGCTGTCAAATTTCAGAGTAAGCAAACGGCCGAAAATGCGCGTGCGAAAGATTTTACGCAGTATTCAAGGTTTCACGCGCAGACGAAACCTCAACCGTGTGAGTAGGTCAAGCTGAGAAATCAAGCTGACTATGGTAATCGTACAAAATTTGGCCTTGCCAGAAATCCAAATGCTACTAAACGACATCCCCAAGACCGCCTTACTGGATACCGGTGCTCAATGCAGCTTCCTGTCGCGGGATTCTTTTAAAAGGCTGTTACTGACTGTTTAAGATAACGGGACAACCCGTGATTGCTCCCCAAGGCAAACAGTGTGCCTGCTTGGGAAAAGTGCGGCTGCATTATCAAATAAAAAATGAGACGCAAAAAATTAAATTTCTTGTTGTAAAGAACTTATTAATCACAGTCATATTGGGAGTTGATTTCTTACGCGCAGCTAGCGCAAAAATTTATTTCAAAGATTCTTTCTACCTTACAGGTCAAGATGGATAAAATAGAAGTTGAACAAGCCGTCATGCCGGAACTTGAGCTGAATCACCTCGAAGAAGGGGAAAAAGAAAAAAATCAACAATTGGTAAGAAAGTTTTCCCAATTATTCGACGAGAAGCCTGGCTTCTGCCAGATTGTGTCTCAAGCGATTGATACTGGTAATGAGTCCCCAGTTGGTTCCAAACCGTATCGTTATGATCGGGTGAAGGAAGACATTCTCGAGCAAACCATTAAGAAAACGTTCGAGAACAAGAGAATTACGCAAAGTACTAGCCCCTATGCCAGTCCTGTAGTTTTATGTAGAAAGAATAATAGACTGCCACCCGCAGATCCGAACGCGTGCAGATTCGCAGTTGACTACAGAAAATTAAATAGTATAAAGAAATAGCTCACAATCCGATAATAGATGAAATTATAAGAATCGGTCAAATGAATATATGACAACCTTAGACCTGACGTCAGGCTATTTTCAAATTGCAGTAAAACCCGAGGATGTCGAAAAGACAGATTTTATTACAAAGTCAGGAGTGTATGCCTTTTAGAGAATGCCGTTTGGCTTAAGCGGAGCTCCGGCTACATTTCAAAAAGTTATGTATATTGTTTTAAGGCCACTCTTTTGAAAATGTAGAATCATTTATCTCGATGATATTATTGTAACGAGCGAAACCCCAGAGGAACACATTAAACACTTAGAGGAAGTTTTTACATTATTAAATGAAGCAGGCCTCAAAATTAATCCTAAAAAGTGCAAATTGGCCGCCAAGGAATTGACCTACCTCGGCTATAAAATCTCGAAAAACGGTATAGCAACTGACAACTAAAATTTTAGCGATCAAAAATAATCCGCCGCCAAATACGGCTAAGAAGTTATCATCCTTCCTAGGGATGTGTTCCTATTATAGAGTATTCATTAAAAATTTTGCAAAGATAGTTGAACCTTTGTTGGTGCTTAAACGAAGAAAGACTAGGTTCACATGGACAGCGGAGGCGAACACGGAGTTTGAAGAATTGAAACACGCCTTAATTAATGCCCCTGTTCTTAAGTTCCCGGAAGGCGATCAAAATTTGGAGATTGCAGCAGGCGCATCAGACTACGCAGTTGGCGCAGTTCTTTCCCAAAACGGACAACCAATAGTTTTTTTTAGCAAGACGCTTAATCAAACTCAGCGAAATTATACTGCAACTGAGCGGGAAACTCTCGCGGTCCTACTATCGGTGCAAAAATTTCGTGTGTATTTTGGAAGTGCCCCAATAACTGTGTATTCAGATCACGCGGCAGTTGCTCGCCTATACTCAGGAAAAAATCTTTCGCCCGGCTCATACGTTGGACACTAAAATTGCAAGAGTTTAATTTAATAATAAAACACATTCCAGGGAAAGAAAATGTAGTTGCAGATGCCCTTTCAAGGGTAAAGATCGATGAAGACGGAAATACAATTAAATGTATGATGCTAATTTTACCTGGAAGATCAAAAAAATTTTGAACATGTAACGGCTATTCGCAATAGGGCGGCACATTATGAAATTATAGAAAAATTACTCTTTTATACGAAAACAACCAACGATAATCAAGAATTGCGGCTTGTAGTCCCAATAAGTCTAAGCTTAAGTATTCTAGAGGAGCTCCATGACTCGAAATTAGGAGCCCATCTTAGTGTTAGGAAAACCCTGCAAGGGGTCCGCGAAGACGCGCATTTTCCGCAGTTATACAAAGTTGTGACGGCGTATGTCAGGTCATGTCACTTGTGTCAATTAATTAATGACGTTAATTACAACCTGGTCGGGTACTTAATAGCATAAAAACCACGTTCCCAAATGAATTGGTTGGCACTGATTTGCTTAGTCCCTACCCTAGAACAAAGATTAATAAAAACAAATACTTGTTGACCATCCTGGATCATTTCTCAAAACGGGTGGAAATAATTCCCCTTAAACAGGCTTTAGCAAAAATAGTAGCAGATTCGTTTCTAAATAAATATGTTTTAAAATACGGGGCCCCAGTAAAAGTAATATCAGATAATGGTAGGCAATTCATAAGTAATTTATTTGAAAACCTGTGCACAGGCCTTGGCGTACACCATCTTAAAATGGTACTTTATAGACCGCAATCAAATATTCCGGAACACGTAAATAAAAATATAGTTAAAATTATTCGTGGATATGTTAAGAATTATCATGACCATTGGGACAGCTGCATCAATGAATTAGGCTTTGCCTTGAGAACAGCAGAGCATGATACTACACAAAAAAGCCCGCCAGAATTGTTCCTAGGAAGAAAAATTTTCACGTCTCTCGATAAGCTATTTTTCATTCAACAAAGACAGGAAGAGTTTAAATTGAATGATATTTAGAAAATTATTAATGAAGCTATCAAAAATTCTGATGCGGCGAGGTCGAAGCAAAAATTGTACTACGATAGAAAGACACGACGTAGAATATACGGTAGGCCAGAAAGTATTAAAAGTAAAGCGTATATTATCGTCTTCACCGGAAAATAGTTTGCCAAATTTGTGCGCAGGTTTAATGAGCTATTCATCATCGAAAAAATCAAATCTAAGTTTTATTTAAAGGCAGAAAATGGCCCACAAACAATTGCTAATGTGGACCATCTTAAACCGTACTATAGTCGTACGGATTTTCAAGTTCTAAGAGATTTACTGCAGGATCCTGGGAGTACGACAAGAAAATTGATTTGGCCGTTGCCCGGCAAAGATCCCCCAGCAATAAAATGAAAAGCCGATAACTCTGAAGAAAGGATTGCGAAACGAAAGCAACAGCAACAAGGTTCAGCCGCTGCCAGAATGAAGAATACGAAACAGACAAAAGTTCCCCTTCAACAGATGCCAGCGGTCGATGGGAAAGCGGAAAAGGCTCTTGGAGGATAAGCAAAGAAAACGTACAACTACAGAGCCGAAACCTACGACCTCGAGAAAACTACAGGACTATGCCAGCCGAGATCGATGAAAAGAAAACAACCCGACGACGCAAGATCTATTCCTTTTCAAGAACCCAGAAAAACAAAGAGAGTTTTCAAAGATTCCGAGTCAAGGTCCGGGAACTACAAAGCAAAGAGGAAGCCAGAATTCGAGAATACTCAGCCGACAAGAAAAGCTGCTCGATTCAAAGCCCGAGGAATGAAAAGAAAAAAGGACCCGTAAAGGAATACCAGCCGCCCGAAAATCCAAAGTTTGAAATCTCCAACATGGCAAGAATTCTGCGCCAAGAGAATGCAGGAGTATAGAAACCAAAAAGATAAGTGAAAATTTTCCTTGTTTTCTATTTTGTATTGGAAGTTCGATTTATGTCATGTATTTAAAGTTGCTAAATACTGTTTTAAGCAAGAAATTGAATTCGCAAGCTTGTAAGAATGTAGTTGTAACTATCTGTTAAACAGAAAAGATTTTTGAATTCGCAAGTTGGCGAAAATTTATTTTGTAAATACTTTCTTTTTAGAATTTTCAAGTTGCGAGAAACTAATTTGTGAATATGTTTAGTCAAAAGATTTCAATTGTGTTAACTTAAAGATTGTAGCCAAGCTTTGTGAATTTTGTATAGCAACTATAACGAATGACGTAAAATGAATTTTAAAGTACTGCATGTTAAAATGTTTTATTGAATCTTGAAATGCTAATGTCAGCTTTTAAACTCAAACTTGTTAACTTCAAACAAGTTTAACTTTTACAAGTAAGTGTTGGTCAAGCATGACTCTAAATACTTTGTATAAGAGATGACTTGAATGAGAATATAGATTGTATGTGCTTAAAGTTAGGCCCTCCAGGCTTCACTTAAAATTTTTAAAATGAAGCTCTATTTTAGGATTTTAGTTCTAGTTTTGTGTTTAAAAAGTCTTCTGAGGTCTGGAAAGTCGAGTTTATAACAAATCGTAGCGGTTGGATAGTGGTAATATGTGTTCGCAGAAATACAACATAAAAACCTTGTTTGACTCAGAAGATTTTCTGCAGAGCGTGGGGGAAGTAGTTTTAAATTTTGTGTGAATTAAAGTTGTTTGAGGGCCAAAATAGTTTCGATAAAAGAGTATTGGTAACGAAAGTGGAACTTGTTTGTGAAAGATAAAACTAATACTTTTGTCTAACGTCTGATTGAAAGAAAAGATGAAGCAGATGTTTGTCAAATTATAAAATTTTGTGAGACTTAAAATTTTTAGTTTTAGTATAGCTTTAGATATTGTGTAAAGTTGAGCCCTTAACAGAAAAAGTTTTAATGATGAATTCACGAAAGCGCACTTCCTACAAGTTTTAAACTTTGATGTTAAAACCTTTTGTGTAGAATTTACACTCTTAAACAAGATCGTTTTGAGACCTTATTCCTCGAGTACTTAAATTCTGGTGGGGAAAGATATAAGGTTTATCCTAAGTTTATTAACAGTTATTTTAAATTTTGTATCTTTCCTATATAATTCTAATTTCAGCTTACAATTTCCTGCCAGAATGTAAATTCAGAAACGCAGTAAATGTAAATGAGAAAGAGCACTATTTAAGTCGATAATTCACCGACTTCTAAAGAGAGAATCCCTGACTAACAAGCGTTTGCCTTTGGCTACGTTCTCTCTTAATTACTACGCTCAGCCATATCTTAGTCCCTTTCTTGGCTTCGTCGATTAAATTAATGCTTAGGGGCCAACTAATTAGATTTCTCATAGCTTCGGCTATACGTTTCAGATAGTTTAGTTAAGCTAGTTTAATTTAAATTCATTATTATTTAAGTTCAAGCCCGAGTGGAGGCTTTGTGTAAAGTTAGAAGTAGGAACTGATTGTAAATATTCTGAAAAATAAAGGGTTGTGAACCTTTCTTAAGTCATACGTGTTTTGTTCACGCACTTAACCGATTATTCGTTTTTAGTGTTCGTGGGATTTAGAATTAAATAAGTAAAACCCCACAATATGCCCCATGAATGAAAAATCTATTACTGCCCCCACTCACTGCAGAAATGTGAGGCGCTTTAAACTGGAACTTTTCACTATCTGGGAACCTCCGCCCCACGAGATGGCCACTAGTTAGTTTCCCTCCTTCTTGATAGACACGGTCTTAAAACTTTGGTGTCCTGTTGTGTTCTGCAGGTCCGTCGTATATGGCCTTCAGCACCACGAGAATGAACAGGTGCATCACCTTTGAAAAGACTATCAATGGTTGGGTTGGGTTATTTAATTATGGCAAAGCACACGAGGGCTATCTGCCTAAAGGGAGGGATGCCTTCGTGGAGGACTTTCTAAGGGAAACTGGCTCGTATACACGTTACACATGGGGAAAACCACGAAAACGCCCATGCAGCCAGCCCGTTCGCGGGATTCGAACCTCGGACCGAACTACCAGTGTTCAGCGTCTTTACCGCGCGGCCGCTGGTGGGCGACTATCAATGGAGTGCTCATTCTGTGGAAATATCTACGATCTGCCAGACCAGACAAACGGGGCTGAGGATCAGCGGCATTCATTTTAAACTTTCTGAAAGTACAAGAAATTTAACTTATACTGGGTAAATAATATGATACAACGTGAGCATAAACAGTCTGTGAATATACATAAAGATACTGTCACCGCTAAAATATGTCCATGTATAGAATTTATCTGTGACTTCCCTTTCTAAGTATGTATTAGTTATTCTGTTTTAAAAGTCACTGAGATAAAGTAATTGAATGAGTTCACTTCGTATAGTCTTAGAAAGTTCATGCTTTCCATTGACCACATAGACTAACTTGAAATTCGCTTTTGAGTTATTATTTAACGTCATTGAGATTTCGTTTCTATAAATATTATATCAAAAGCTGTGAGTTCATCTAAAGTTCACTAGGATTACTATTTTTCTTTTATTTATCAGTGAATCCTGCTTCGCTGTATTATGAGTATCTAAGGTAGAGTTAATGCATAAAGTCCACTCCATATAGTCTTAGAGAGTTAATGTTCTCTGTTGATCACATAATTGACTCAAAATTCACTTTAAAATTCACTATTTACATCACTGAGTTTTTACTTCCATTAATACAATTATTATAAATATTAAACTCATCTAATGTTCACTAAATATACTGTTTTTCTTTTAAATTTTAGTGAACTCTCCGAAGTTTTGGAAATTAATTTTCACTGCAGTTCAGGAGGAATCACAGATCCAGTGACGATAAGTTCAATCCATGAGTTGTTTTGGATAAGTATTAAATAACTTATGTGCATAGGGTATCATTAAAGTAAACACAAAAATCTTATTTTACCCAAAATATAAATCATATGCAAATAAAATACAAGACAAAGAAAAAGAAATTTAGAGATTATAATAAATTGAACAAAAAAGTGCTCTACAATGTCTAAAAATTGTAAAACATGTAATACAAAATGGATTAATGTATCAAATTCAAAAAGTGTGAAATTTTACAATATGCAGTAGAAGGCATACGAGTGGAAACTTTTTGTAATTAAAATCGAACATTCAACATTACTATTAATAAAAGTATAAACCAATATATATATATATATTTATATTTATGCTACTCAAAATATATTCATAATACAAGTTTTTATTTAATATTGTAACTATATGAGTCATATGTTATATACTATATGAGTATATAACAGTTATTAGAGTTAATAACTGTTATATAATTCAGTTCTGATAATGCATGTGATTATTTCAGAAACTATAATCCTAAACAAACGTTTAGCACCACCTTGATCAGTAATATCCTTTATAGTCAAATCAGAAGCATTATAATTACTGAATTTACAAAAAAAGGTATATTATATATAATTGCTGCTTCATTTTGAAAGTTTATTGAAGAATGTTGGAATTAATAAGTTGGTCCCAAAATGTGTTTATTTGTTACTAGATAATTCATTATGGTGTGAAGCTTCCGGTGGAGTTTTTACTATGTAATAATTGTTTAAGACGTTCCGGAGCATTAGTTGAGGTAAAAGGACGTTTAAATTTGCAGATCTTTTGTAATGTCACATTCAAAGAGATACTGATCAATTGAGCCAACAGAACAGCAGAGGCAGGTTGTCATTCAAAGAGATACTGATCAACTGGCAGAAAAGGTCCGCGTGCAGTAAGAAAACAAGTTGTTGCTCTGTTTGTTGAAATTAAAGATCTGGCAGGTATAGGAATAAATTGAAATGTTCTACGTCCTGTAGTTTCTTGTTGCCACTTTATTTTCCATAAACTCATTAATTCTTTTTCTACAGGTGTTTTTAAATTTGAAAGTGGGAATGGCGCAGAAATAAAGTGATCTACGATGCCACTAGTGGCTTCCTGCGCTAGAAGATCAGCCTGCTCATTATCTTCTGTGCCCTTGGAAGCTGAGTTACTAGCTGATGTTTCAACTTTGACCAAATTTGGATTGAAGACCCGAGGCACTGTCGGTAATACACTGCTGGCCATTAAAACTTCAACACTATGAAGGAAAGCATATACAAAAAGATATTTATTGCAAGTAAACACTATGGCACGAAGACAAAGTGATTAAATATGTAAGTAGTTTGGGGGTTTACAGCGGCGCGAAATTAGTAGAAACAGCTGCCACCCCTGGCAGCTAAAACGGCGCTTACCCTGTCACGCATAGAGTTGAGGTAGGCTTGGATGACAGAAACAGGCGCCTCACCCCATGCTGCTTCAAGTCTATGCCACACTTCATCAACCGTATCAGTTGGAGAGGGGTGGCGGGACAATCTCGCAGGAACCTATGACCATATGTTTTCAATGGTTTACAAATCTGGAGACCGTGCAAGCCAGAGTAGTAATCGAATACCCTGCGTATTGACGAAGGTCAGTAAGTATCACGTGTGATCCATTATCTTGTTGGAAAATGGCGTTTGCCACACCTCGAAGATAGGGCACAGCCACTGGACGTAAGATGTCAAAATGTACCTATCTGCGTTCTAATTACCGTCGATCCGAGCTAGAGATGTGCGTGTCGTGTATCCAATGATTGCCCAAACCACCACACCATGTGCAGGGCCCTATGCCGGTATCGAATGCAAGCAGACGACGTGCGGTCTCCTCGGAGCCTCCAGACGCGTATACGGCCATCAGAATACTGTACGCAGAAGCGGGACTGGTTTGAAAAGACGACATTGTACCATTCTTGTATCCAGCTTTATCGTTCGCCGCCATCTCTCTCTATGATGCATTGTCAAGGGAAGGCCAAGTAATGGTCCCCGTACTGATAGGCCACGCTACTGCAAACGTCGACGCACCGTACGAGTGGATGTTGGGCGTGCTGAAAACATGCCCATTTCCTGACTAATGGTCCTTGATGTGGTTGTATGGTTTTGCAGGACTGGCCTCACAATATGTCTGTCCTCTCGAGCATTAGTCATGGGAAGGCGTTGAGTTCCTGCATACCGTTCAGTATGACCCTCAGCAACCCATTGATTCCATATACGCAAGACAGTGGTTGGATGTCGACCAGTGAGACGAGCAATATCACGGAACGATAATCCACACTCTCGATAGGCAACGATCCTGCTTCTATCGAATTCCGACACTTGCTAGTAAACATTTCTTCTTATCATTCGAAGAATAACACGATATTTTGAGCAAACTCCGAACTTAAACGCGCTTTCCGAATGAGAAATTCACTATAAAACTTTTCTTTTATGCAGTGTTTCAGATCCAATTTCTCCCTTCTGCGTCGTCTAAATTTGCTGAAATACTAATCATGTGCATATCCCAGCCTCTTCTTCCTTTCATGTGATTTTAAATTTAAGAACTTCTGTTATTGCTGCTAATTCCTCCTGGAATACGGTATTATTCTAACGCAGTGCTGTCTGCCACGTTTTCATCAATCTTTCAGCTTTGAATGTGCAAAATGCCCTTCCCGCGCCTGCTTCAGTTTTTGACCCATCCAAAATAACCATCCCAAACATGTAGTAGTAAACAGTAATATCCGGGAACAAGAAGTCCGAGTGAATTTCTAGATTATGAAGGTGTTCTTCAAAGTTTGTTGGATAAAAAAAATTACTTTCAAATTTACTTGGGATTCGGAGTCTTGTTACTTGGACCTTGCTGGCTTCTTGTTTTAATGTTAATGTTATGGGCGGAATTCCAGTAATTACTTGTAATGAACTGGTTGGTGTGGTTCGATATGCTCTAGGTATTGATATTAAGAACAGGCGTTGAAGAAAAAGTAAATGTCTTTTTGCATGTTTTAATTTTT
>KK114616.1:4375-16507 GCA_000611955.2 Stegodyphus mimosarum | reverse complement strand
GGCCATTTTTGAAAATAACTGATTTTGGTGGTTTTTGATTGAATGGCAGTTCAGGAATCCCCACAGTTCTCATTCCATATAATGAATCAGCAATGCGCAAATCTAATGGCAGTTCCAATGTAAGTCGTTTGAATTCTGCTTTCAGAAGCGGATAATCAAATGTATTACCATTGTGAGCTAAAATACATACAGGCTTCTGAAGATGAGAAAGGAAACAGATAATTGTTTGAGCTGCATTTTGATCAAAGGGCTGCTGACATTCTAAGTTTGAATCATTTAAACCTGTAAAAAAAAATAATAATTAAAAAGTTACATTAAAGTTATATTGATACTTTCTAATCATCTGCATCCCCAGTTTTAATTTTCAGTAGAATTGCAGATTTTTGGCATATGTTTCAGCATACATGCAACAATAAATAACCATGCATGTGCATACCACATATGTGTTTAAGTATATGCTTTATATTTCTAAATTTTGCTAAATAGTACCCACTGGCTGTAAAAATGTAAATATTATTGTTCAGATTTCTCCCCCCCCCATAAAATTACTTGTTTCTTATAAAATGATTCATTTTATTATTATTTATGAATAGAACAATAGCTAAGAGCCATAAAAGCTGACCAAACAAATGTTTTTCCTCAATTCACAGTCATAAATTAGTTCATAACTTTTAATGGGAGTACAGATAATCAAAAAGTATTGTCACATACTATAAAAATTATAAGCACTATTAAGAATACCATGCCTTAATGAATCATTTACATAATATCTAAGATTTACAATATACAAGTACTTATAATATTTATAATATACAAGCACTGCATATTTGCAGTACTTGTATATTAGTGTTATAACTTTAATAGAAGTCGTTAAATTTTCAAAATGCATTACCCGCTGGTAATTATGCACATAGGAGTTCCATCAGTGTTAGAAAATAACATCAGTATTTTTGTTTTTTTTTTTTTTTTTTTTGGTATTCAAATAGTTATATATATTGTCTTAGCTTGATTTTAAAATATGCACTTATGGGATTTGCCAGGGACAGAAGAAATTTGTGGTACAATTTCTGCAAGAATACAATATTTTTTTGTAGCTAAAGATAGCAATTGTTTTGATTCTATTCTTAAAGGAATTCCACAAAATTTGTACCAGGGAGTGAGGGAGGAAAAAAGCTCTAAGTAGGTTCTTTGATTTTCAGGATAAATTATAATGTACATAGTAACATGTATATACAGTTGAACTCAGCTGTAACTTTAAGGTTAGGTTAGGTTATTCAACTATGGCAAAGCACACGAGGGCTACCTGCCTAAAGGGAGGGATGCCTTCGTGGAGGACTTTCTAAGGGAAACTGGCTCGTATACATGTTACACATGGGGAAAACCACGAAAACTCCCATGCAGTCAGCCCGTTTGCAGGATTCGAACCTCGGACCGAACTACCAGTGTTCAGCGTCTTTACCGCTCGGCCGCTGGTGGGCCCTGTAACTTTAAGGGATCAGAAGTTTGGTTTGCTATATCCAATCCAAAGTGAAAAATCCATTACCCCATGAAAACCTGTAAAAATTGAATAAAAAATAATATTAGAATTGAATTATTAAATTTGTCACCTTTCTTTTCCAGTTTCATTATATGTTAATAAATTTATGAGACAAATTGCTTATCATGGCTTTGATCCTTCCCTCCAATTACATATTTATAACAATGAACTATGTTTTTTCTGTGAAAATATAAAAAAATGCTAAAAATGAAGAGAAAAAAATATTGTTGAATTTAACTTTTGCTTAACTTAAGAGTGCAAATATGATCTAATTTTCTGCTATGAGAATCATGGAGATTGCAGGAAACTTTTTATTCATATTTTATTCAAAAACTGGAGATTCTATCGTTTTGGTTTTACAGTTAATATGGATAAAACCTTATTAATAAAATGCATTGTAGCCTTGGCATCGGCTATGACAGAGTTCACTTTCTGCGTGCTATGACTTCTCAACATTTTTATCACTTGGATCTTCACATGTAACAATATTATCATTGCATGACTGAAAACTACCATATCATATTTTGACAATATTGAAACATTATTTTTTTCTAACCACTCAGAGATAGACGAATCCTCATTTTCATCTTTTCTCTTCAACAATGTTTGTTAGACTAGCATACCAAAAACAATTCTGGATGGTTGATTCTGAAACAAATCATGTAGACCTTTCTGAATGCTAACATTCCATCAAGAAGTGAAACATTTTAATCAAGGTGTTTGTTATTTTTCCAAAATGCTTAAAATGAACTGCTTCCTATAAATACACTTCAAACTCCTAATCACACCTGTGTTTTTGAATAATAAATAATTCAATTTGAATGAAATTAGAGAGCCCATTGATATTCTTTGCCTCAATGGTCACATACACCATATGGTGTCATAAGGTGTGCTTACTGTATCTTGGTTCTCCTAGATGCAGAACCATTCAAACAGAACATTTCAGATCTGTCATGCAGAACCATCGTTTAGAACATGCAAAAAAGTGAGAGTGAAGATGAAAAAAAAAATAGCGTAAAGGAGTTTACAAATGGAATACAAATCCTAACATTCTAAATGTGGATGATCGTAAAGGTTAGTAATTTTTTTGTTAAAACTTGAAGAAATTCTAGAAAAAAAACATGGGGGAAAAAATTCAATTGAAGATATTCATTCTTATAGTCCATTATATTTGATTTTGATCCCTCTGGAAGTTCCCTATTTTTTTTACTAGTCATTAGTCTTGCACCACTGCAAGAGATGGAATTGGTGGCCATTTCATTATAGGAGCACTTAATAGGTAGTCACCATTGCCTCCTATAAAGGTATGGACAGTTACAATCATGCCTTCTCCGGGATTCGAACCTCGACCCATTGCTACGGCAGTCGCGGTCACTAACCACTATACCAGTTGAGCAATGGAAGTTCACTACAGCAATATAAAATAACATTAAGTGTATAATAAAACTGGATAGGACCGAAAAGTTTGTTTCTTTATATCTGGGTGTTCGGTACAGTTTATGTAATAATATTTTTTTTTCCAATTATTAGTCATTCATTTCTTCCGTAAAAAATAATCAAACTGTTTCAAGATGGCTGCGCTAATACGGAAATACTAAATATTTTCCTACTTTTGGAAGCAAATAATTAAATGAATTTAAGTTTTTTCACTTACTATTTGAATAAAGAAAAAGAATTTCTCTTTTTCCTAAATCAATTATAATTTAAACAGAAAGCAAATTTTGCTTGTTCTTATACATCTCAGTAAGAAAATAGCACCCCAGTTAAAATAACTGCTTTCTTGCTTGATGAATATTTTTACTTCAATTATTCGTAACTCAAAGTTCTTAATTTAATTCATTTAAATCAAAATCAAATCTCAGCTTGAATGGCATGAGTGAAGGAATCTTACACAGGAGTATTTCTTACGTTTGGAAAATCATGTGACAAAGGCAAAACAGATTTTATTTTATGAATTATTGTAATAGAGGAAAAAGTGTCTTTACAACTCCTTTAAAAAAATCATATTAGGAATAAATATCCCCCAATGAAATTGCAAGCTGAAAATACTGAGGATGAAAACAAAATGAGTAAAAAAAAGGCACTGAAAAGTTAAAACATCCCTTGCCTTTGCTGAATTAATACTGTAACTAGAGAACTTTAATATTATGAAACATCATTAGATATCATAACATAAATAATTATCATTAATGAAACTAATTTTTTAACGATTCCATTTACTGAATATTCAGAATTAATATTTTAATTTATATACAGTTATAAATAGCAAATTTTAAGAAATTTCTGAAATTCTTAATGATTTTCAAGTGTCAAATAAAAACATACAGACAGCTAAATCAATAAATATTGGGCAACATGGCTCAATATTGAATTATATGCCTTTTGAATACTACTATATTTTTTCATTTATTATTATCATATATAGTAGGCATGTTCAAAATGCAGCTCAAGATCATTAAATGTGACTCACATCATACAAAAGAACAATTTCATTTTTGAAACAATGTTCCAATTTGAAAGAGAAATTACGTTACAACACACTTTTTAACCAATACATAATTTCATTTTTTTAAATTACATGTAATTTAAAGCAACTTCAAATTGTATATCATTTCTAAAATTTATTACTGTTAGAACATATGAGGCCTATCAAGTTGGGAAAAGCAAATTCATTAGCAACACACTGCATTCATGATGTATCTCAGATCTTATTGAATGACATTATAAATAGATATAAATTACCCTGGAGAAAACAAAATGATCCAGCTTGCACTTAGGTTTAACTTTTGGCTTCATATGTTGGTCCAGACATCAGCTGCGTAGCAATATTAAGATATTTTTTATGTAGAAATACTGCAATGTTGACAATCTAATAATTTTTGTATAATGAACCAAATTTTCTCTGCAGAACATAATGGCCCATCTTGCTTGTTTTAGGTTTACTGATTAAGGTAAAGAAGCATTTTAAAGATTATCCTACAGGAAAAGAGGCCTTTATGGAGTCTTAAGTGGCTGAAACCCACCATACACATGTCGAAAACATGAAAACTCCCATTCAGCCAGCCTATTCACAGGGATTTGAACCCAGGTTGAACTTCCAGTGTTCAGCCACCTGTTCACACTGGTGGGTGATCATTTATTTTTTATTTAAGAACATAAAAAAAATTTTTTTAAATGCTTGTTCTATTTTTTAAACCATTGTTATCTCTGCTCAAATTGTCAATGGATGATTTATTAATGTTTATATATTCTAAATAAATAAATAAATCTAATAATTACGTACTGTTGTGAATAAAAACTATTCCTAAATACTGTGATATCATCTGCTATCTGTCGTCATCACTATTGCAATCATATTTCCTTCTCCAATTCGTATTTCCTGCAGAAATTAGTAATTTTTTCATCATTGAGCAATACAAAAACTAAGCATATCCCGATATTCTTCTGTTATCGAGACCGGATTAAGAAATGTATCTATGCATGCACATATGTATGTATGTATGTATGTGTATACACATGCATACATACATATCTACGAGCATACCCAAAAACATACATCATACATAAATTTCTGAATCTGGTTCCGATAACAGAAGAATACCCATGTTTCTTAGACAGGATCCGGTTAATTAGAGTTGACCATTTTGAGGATGTTAAATATTGTTATATGGACTCTTTTAACAGAGTTGATCTTGGCTGAATCTCCACCTAATCAGCAGCATACAAATTTAGTAAAGAATACTAAACATATTAGGTAGCAAATATATCATTATATAGGTCAGAAATTTATTATTGTAGATGAAAATAAAATACTGATATGGGGCTGAGAAACAAAGCTGGCTTTATATTCCTCTGGGAAAAAATATTTATAAATAATTAGATAATGACATTTAAGTCATTTTTATGTTAAACGGGAAAATATGATAAAAGAAATGTATCTATGTGTGCACACTGTTAAATGAAAAATTTTACCTTGTTAAATTATTCAGTAGAAATGTTACCTTGTAAAAAAGGTTAATAATTCATCAACTTGTATAAACTGATTCTCTAAAATTGTAGGAACTGTTTAGTTAAAAAAAATTGGCTCAAATTGAACCAAATGATAAGCAGATGTGGCAAAATTCATGAATAACACAGGGCAATACAAAATGCAAATGTAACAATCTGAATAAGTCGATCTACAAAAGTACTATATTAATTAACATATAAAAAATTCACTGAAATAGGCATGCCATTTTTAAAATGAGAAAATACGGTGACAAAACATACAAGTAAAAATTACAATCACTTGAAAAAGGTCTTGCTTAAAAATACAAATACAAAACTTACCAGTTATTTTTGCTGCCATGGGTGAAATTGGACTCCTTGGTCGCACACACAAACTTAATTTGTGAATTATTCTAACATCTCTTAGATCTGGATAATTACTTATTTGAAATTCCTTTTTATCGACAGCTATCATGGAAATTTCCGTGATTTGTACATTAGATTTTCCAACATAATTCCCCAGTCCTGTAGTCTCTAAATCAAAAAACACAAGCGTAGCAATTTCTTTTAGGTCTGACTTATTATTCTCGTGTATTGCCGACTGTTCTGTAGCTGCACTTGACGAAGTTGTAATAGGAATAGATGTAACCGATGCACTGGTTAAAGAAGTAGATAATGAGTCAATAACAGTTTGATTAACTGAAGGTGACAAACACTGATTGTTTGCGAAATCCGACTTTGGATCAGTTGATGAAATTAAAGTTTCAGATATAAGATGTTCATCAGTAAATAAATTTCCAACAGTTGTCATTTCAGCATTTACTTCAGCATTGTAATGGAAAATTACCACGTTTAAAATTTTGTTGGTTATTAAAAATAACCTAGAGAAAACATTCGCGTCCAAAAATAAACAAACAAGTAAAATCTAGATTCGAAAGAGGAAGTGCTCATCCTCAAACGTGATACTACATGATTTACATTTATCAGCAGATCGCAACCAATATCTTATTTCTGTAGCAATCTTACTTACAAGCAAAAAGAAAGGAGATGACGACTTCAGCGAACGCAGTTTCCTCCAGTCCGTGAGGTGTTCAAAAAACCACACTATATACGTACACGTATCACCATGCGTTCCGGGCAACTCCAAATTATCTTATTTATCTGCAATTCACAGCAGGAAAAGACATGTTATGTTGTTTAACAAAACTTCAGAAGTCTTGCTAGATATACTTGGCTACTGCATTATTTAGGAATCATAACAAAATACGTACATTTCAATTTTACCTTAAATACAATTTTATATTTCATTATATGACATTTGACGTTATCGCACGAAATCTTCAAATGGGAAAAGGGAGAAGAAATCGGAGGAGTTACAAGATTTTCTGGGCAACAAAGAATTTGAATTGTTCTTTGGGAATATCTACCAATAACTTTTCCGCCAAGTTATTTTGCGTCAGCTTACCTATTTTGGTAGCAGTGTGGGTTTGTTAGACATGTGTCTACTCTGTCTGTCTGATATGATGTTACTTCTTCAGTTTTAACGAAACACAGTTTGTAATTTTCCCATGTATTTATTTTAATGCTTTTATTGTACATTGTACTTTATTATTTCTAATTTATTCAAATTATGCTTAATATATTATCTTTTATGTTGACAAATTTCCGCCTGAGCACTGTAGCATGAGTTGAGCGCATGTATCACAAGCACCGTCTGCCAAATTTCACGATATTTTGTCTTGCAGGGTAACCACGAGATCTTAGCGTAATTTTGTTTCGTATGGCAACACGTTTAGCCAACTTTTTTTCCCAATGGCAATTTTTTTGTCTGTTACTAAAGCCAGAAGTTATGGCCATTTCATTGTGGAGACGCCTAACGGGCGGCCACCGGTACCTCCTATGAAGACAATTTTCCATGCTTTTTGCGGGATTCGAACCCGGACCCTTTGGTATCGACAAGCGCCTGGCCCAGCCACCACCCCTGTTCTTGTTTCGTTTTTGGTCTGTTTATCTGTTTCGTTTTGGTTTTTAGTTTATCTGTTCTTTGGTCTTGGTTATGTATAAATGTGAATTTGTGGAGCTGGGGCTCACGCTTTTGAGCGCAAAAATGCCGCGGGGGATTCATTTCGTCACTATATGACATTGCAAGTCGTGTCCAATAAGAGCTTGGGGTGGTGGCTGGGGCCAGGCACTTGTTTGATATCGCAGTCAAGCTTCCCTAACCACTATACCGTCTGAGCGACATTTAACCAATTTATTAGGCGTTTCTGTATCTGAGTGATTTTTTATTCACTTGAATTTTTCTCGTGGATTTTATTTGATGGATCGCACACGGATATTATTTGGATGGGCTCAATCCTAAAAGGCGAGGCACAAATCAAGACGTTCTTTACCTGTCTTCGACTTGGAAGCTCCTTTTTATGGCATGATATTTGCTACGCCTCTTTCTGAAAACAAGTTGCGCTATAGCTGCATATTTCATGTCCACGTCCCCTTGTGTGAAGATTTTATGGAAGTGTTTTCGAGGAATTTCTCGCGCTTAGTTGTGAATAGTGAACAGCGAATGGACGAAAGCGTCGCCGCAGATAATACCGCTATAAACAACTTTGCAGTTGTCTCTTCGGATTAAATACCAAAATTTTATGGATCACGTTGAGAATCTTACTGCTGAATACGCACATCTTGAAGCGGAGATTCAATCTGTGCCCTGTTTGCGGACGAGTTTGTTTGAAACCAACCTGTTTGCAGACGAGTTGATGAAAATCGCTAGGAAAACCAAGCAAGACCTGGATTATTTTAGGGGTCAATATTAGAGTTTTCTGAAATCTGCTAGCTTTGTTCTCACTAATATTGTATCTAATGATACTGTGATAAACATTTCTCTTGTGTAAAAAGTAGACTTAAAACTGATGTTGAAACTAAGAATGAAATTGCTTTTGATGATTTCTCCCAATATCCCTTTTATCATGGTTAAACCCACTGAAAATTGTAACTGGTCAGACTATTTGGAGCAGTTATTACACATTGCTGGTGCAAAATTATTGGAACGTCTAAACAGCGAGTTTATCAAACTTTTTCGCCAAACGGATGAAGACCATAGGAAACTTACCTGCATCTTTTATGATAAAGGAGTTGAATAGTACTTGACTAAGTTTAAATGCCGATTAAAGGTTTTATTAAGAGGACTGTTCTCACATATGCGTGTTGAAAAAATATCCAAGGCTATGTCAGGTAAAGATTTTACTGTGCCCAGGGTGACGCAATTAACCCAAAGAAGAACGAGATTACCAATGCCGCTATTTCTTGTACAGATTTTCCTTGGTGACCGAACGGAGCAGATCTACAAGTTGAAGGAGCTGACGCTTTTCTCGATACAAATTGAGAAGTATATATATCTGAAAACAAAGTTCCCCAGTGCCCATTTTACTGCTAGTTTTGATACCGTTCCTTGAAGAATTCTTTGCAGACTGAGCCAAAGATGAGTATTTGCTGTTTGCGGAGAATGTGAACATCCTATTGCTTACAGAGGCTGTGCAAAGTTCTCAACCAACAAACCTAGAGCATCTACAGAAGACAAGTAGTCAGCTACTCACAAGCCTTGGCTGGTGAAAGCAATATCTCTCAACCATACCCAACCATAAATAAGGATAACTCTAATCCACTCGTTGCTGCTGAAATTGGTAATGCTCTTACGAAAATGATAAATTTAATGAAAAAACGTCAATGCTTCTAGAAGTAACAGTACTAACGCCAATGTCTCCGCTAATAAATCGGCTAAATCAGGATCTAATAATGGATTATTTAATGTGGTAAATATCATGTCTGAATTCCAATCTGCCTGCGAGTAAAGCGAATTTAATTTAATATTATCTGTAATTCGTAAATATACTAACTCACTTAAAACCTGTACTGCTTCTAGTGATAAGTTTTATACTATTTAACAAATGGCTGCTGACTTTAGCTGTAACAATTTATCATGTCAAAGGCAATCAGATTAAAGACTTGGAACGCAAATGGCCTATCCCCCAAAATTAACGAACTAAAGGACTTTATAGATAAGTACGACCCTGATGTGTTATTCTTTCAAAAACACATGCTTGGACACTTCATTATTAGAATCAACAATTACAAACTCTATAGACCATGTAGAAGCCATGTTACAGCTGCAGGAATTTTTATTTTAAATAAGCGCTCCATTTCCCACTTTTACATTTTATTACCACAGCTTTTAGACATGGAAACCCTAGCTATCACAGTTATTCCACATATTGTACGGCCAGTCATAACAGTCTCTATCTACGTACCTTCTCATAAATCATTAAAAGATATTGATTTGGATGTTCAATCAATATCTTCACTGAACAATCGAATAATTATAGGTGGAGACTTATTAGGCGCACCACGTATCTGGAAGTGCAATACTAATAACTCGTTTGGTCATATAATTCATAATTCAGTCAATCAGGTTAAACTTATTATTGCAGCTTCGCTCTCAAAGCCCAGCACCAAAACCTACCATACAAACAGGGAATGAGTTAGATGACTCGATTAACAATTTTCACTGTAGAGACTTTACAACCCTTATTAATAATATCAAAGCAGTTCCAGCCATAACAAGATGATGAAAAAGTCCTGCTATCAAGGACTTAATTTGCAGATAAAATGCAACTCGACATGCCTGGCAGCGTAGAAGATATCCAGAGGGCAGAACTACGATGTATCGTCTCCACAACGAAGTCAGGTCTTTTACCAAAAAGCATGAACAGGATAGCTAATCCCGATATTTGGAGTCATTATCTGAGAATCATAATTCGATCTGGAAAAAAGTTGGCTGCTAAATACAAAAGATGCCACACTATTATTTCGCTCCGAAAAGTCTAAAACGGGGTCGTATTCACCGAAAACTGAGTCTATTGTATCTATCGAGAAAACTGAGTGTATTACAGAAATACTGCGTTTCTCAATTCACTATAAACCAACATACGAGACTTAGAACCAGAATAAACTGCCTTACGTACATTTATAGAATGCCTTTCAAAACCACCCATAAACAACATCACCCCAGCCACACCATCGGAGATTCTGAGCTACATTGAGTAGAAGCATATTGGAGCAATTACGACCTGCAGATTTCCTGACAGTATTAATCATATCATGGAGAAGGCTTATTTTCCTGAAGTCTGGAAAACTGTTATCCTATCGCCTGTTCCTAAACCTAGCAAACCTTTGGACGAGCCAGCTTTCCACCGGCGAATTAGCGTGCTACACGGCCTTAGCGAAATTGCAGAATGTTTGATACACAAGAGCATTTTGGACTTTGCCGCAGAGCGAAATATCATCATTCCAGAGGAACATGGGTTTCGACCAAAGTACTCAACGGTTCCACTAGCTCTTCCACGTACTGTTGATGGCATCTCACAGGGACTTAGTAATCTTGAATCAAGCGGAGGCCTTTTCCTTGGCATTTCAAAGGCCTTCGATCATGTTTAGTTGTAGGAAATCGTGTACAAACTTATAACTCTGGGTTTCCCAGACTGCATCAAACATACAGCCTGTCAAAAAAGTATTCGAATACCGGCACCCATCTTGAAAACACACAAACTCCATTTGACTGGTATAATAATTAAATCTTTTTCTTTTAAAAAAAATACACAAAGGGATGAAAGAAAATACACAAAGAGTTAATATTGGAAAAATCACAAAGAGGGAAAAATCAAAAAGAGTTCTTGAAAACACACAAACTCCATTTGACTGGTATAATAATTAATTCTTTCCCTTTTAAAAAAATACACAAAGGGATGAAAGAAAATACACAAAGGGATGAAAGAAAATACACAAAGGGATGAAAGAAAATACACAAAGATTGGAAAAATCACAAAGAGGGAAAAATCACAGGATTAAATTTTTGTCATGAAAGAAAACATATCTTGGATTAAATTTTTGTCATGAAAGAAAACATATCTTGGATTTTTGTCATGACATGAAAAAAATGTTTATACACAAATCTTGGATGCCTGCTTGTTCTTTTGTGGCCTTTTTATAAATGGAAGCATTTCGACTGAACTAGTTTGACCTGTCACTGTATTATACGGATTAAATTTTTGTCATGAAAGAAAATGCACATTAAATTTTTTTGTCAAAGAGTTGATGTTTATACACAGTTAAATTTTTTTGTTGAAAGAAAATGTTTATACATAAAGAGTTAATCTTGGATTTTTGTTGATGGATTAAATTTTTTTGTCATGAAAGAAAATGTTTATACATATCTTGGATTTTTGTTAAAGAACCATGGATTAAATTTTTTTGTTGAAAGAAAATGTTTATACATAAAGACTGCCCAAAAAAATTTTTTTTATTAAATACACAAAGAAATATTTTATACAAGAGAAGATGCCAAATTTAAAAGTTCATTATACAAATCTTTTTCTGTTTGTCGAAATTTAGAATAGTCCAAAGATACATCATATTGCTCTAACATATCTACTAAAATGTCCAAGTCTGTTTGGTTCAATGTCTCTGGCATGTCTATAGGCATTGTTGGTGGCTGCATATTGGGCCATATATTTGTTGACCACAATGTTGAATCTGGTGGCCACAAGAATATGGTG
>KK114614.1:69947-82524 GCA_000611955.2 Stegodyphus mimosarum | reverse complement strand
AATTAAATCATTACCTTTAAACAACTTAAATCACAACTGAAATAAGTAATACATAACAATATTATTAAAACATTTAATGGAAAATGGCTAAAAATCCGTGGATATAAAGGAAAAATTATATATGTATGTTGATGTGCATTTTCTTACAAATGCTGGATAGGAAATTTGAATTGTTGTTCATTACTTACGTTGTCTTGGTATTTTTCTTTATTGTTATTGTCTGTACCTTGACCATAATTAAATTTTTATGATTTCTTCAATCATTTCTTGTCTTTGTTTGCCTCTTTGGTTTTTTTTTCCAATAGTCCTCTCTGAAGGATTTCTTAGCCATTTGGCGGTATAAATCAGGAATTGATTTATCTGTTATTTGAGCAATTTTGTTTGTCTTGTTTGCCAGGGAGTCAGCTACTTCATTACCCTAAGTCCACAATGTGCTGGTACGCATAGCAAAGCACCCTCTTTATGGTTTTCAATTAAATCATTAAGGGTCAAACGAGTGTTTAAAATATCAACTGAAACAGGAGCTTCAGATGAGGCAATGGTGAGGATGGCAGCCCAAGAATCTGATAGTATAACAGCCATTGAAAAATTTTCAGATTGGCATTGGAGCTGTGACAAGGTGATTGGAATTGCAGAGATCTCCAAGTCAAAAGTTGGCTTAAACCTTCTGACAAGAGTGTAAAATGAGAAAAGCCTGTGGAGGATGCCGGCATTGATCCAGTCGTTCAACATGGAGCCATCTTTAAACACATGCAGCGACTCATTATCTGGTACAATTCATGAATAGTCTCCAAGGCATTCAGAATTAAGTCGTTTGTTACTTTCTTAGAAACCTCACTTCATAGGTTTATCCTAACTGTAGCGATCTCGAGAATAACTCAACGCTCGCAAATTTGAAAGAGTTTGAACTCTTGAACCTAGCACAACGGTGCCCTTTTGGGCTTGTGGTAAAGAATTCGACTCCTAGTAATTGGACCCACGATCGAGTCCTGCTCATACGATGCAGCATTTCTCACTGGTGATAATAGATGGCAACACGAGCAAGCAACTACCAAGGCTTCACCGAACCATGTGTTCGCTACATTGGTGACACAGTGAAACTACAGACTCCTCCCTCCACTGAAGACAAGTGACGAACTATGTCACACGCTCCACCCCAAAACCAAACGGCGGCACACATGCCAACAAAACGAAGTTTCTCAACATTCTCCTCATATCACATCATAGATGCTTGGGCGGGGAGTGTGTATTGATCTCGAGAACATTTCAATGCTCGCAAAGTTGCAAGAGTTGGAATTCTTGAACCTAGCACAACGATGCTCTTTTGGGCTAGTGGTAAAGAATTCAACTCCTGATAATTAGACCCACAATCAAGTCCCACTCTTGCGATGCAGCACTCCTCACTGGTGATAATAGATGATGACATGAGCAAGCAACTACCAAGGCTTCACCAAACCACGTGATCGCTACACTAACCATATACTTCCCTCCTTCAACTGAACATTGTGACTTGATGAGATTTTCCATCTCCCAATTCAGTCCTAGTTTTCCTCTCATATCAAACTCTCTGAAGTAAACCGTACTGGGTTTTAAGGTTCCGTGAAGATTTTGATGACAAAGGGCTATTCCACAGAGAAAAACAATGCAGTAGTTTTGCGATCCTTTCCCATGAAATTAGTGCCTTCTTTTCTATCACTGATTTAATACTCATATGTTCGGTAGATATCAAAAGTGCCGGATACCAGATTTGTCTTAACAGCACCTGTGATGAGACTTATAGCCTGGGAATGGAATTTTTCTAAGGTATCAGTAACTTGCTTACCTGCCACCACCAAATGTTCGGAACAGTAAGTAGTAAGTGGCGAAATATAGGAATTACAGGTCAGATCAAGGATTGTTCTGCAGCATCCCCACTTAGAGCCAGGAATTCTTTTCAGTAAACTAAGTCTTTCACTAGCTCTTTCTAATATATTTGTAACATGCTCTTTCCATGTCAGTTTATGGTAAAAAATAACAGCCGAATAAGAGAAGTTGTTGGTTTGAAGAACATGGAGGTTTTGGCAAAATAAATCTAGCTTGATCAGTTGGTATGTGTGGGAGAAAATTTGATATACAGTTTTTTTCGAGATTTACTTCTATATCATTAACATGACACCAATCGCTTAATTTATTTAAAGCCTGATTTAAAGAAGTTCAAGATTGTAATATAGCTTGTTTTTTTTTAATTTTCCAGTCCAGATAACCAAATCATCTGCATAAAGTAGGCATTTGACATCACTAATCTTGAGTAGGTCTGTAATAAGATCATTTATATAAATGTTAAAAGGTAAACAACTAGTGACAGCACCCTGAGGAAGTTTTAAGATTCTTGAACTGGGACAAGCAGTTTTCGAAGCGTACTCTTCAGATTCACTGTCCGAGAAAACGTTTGAATCAGTGAAACATATTTAAGTGGATATTAGGTAACTTTAACAAAAGACTTCCTGCAAACCAAGTCATAGGCAGATTTTAAGTCTACAAAATTAGTTGATAGGATATGTTTTTTGTCCAATGCATCCTTTACCAGTTGGCTAAGAAGAGCGACATGCTGGTTAGTTGATCTGTACTGTCTAAATCCTTTTGCTTGCTCATTGGCTAAACATCCAAAATTCTCAATATACCAGTTTAACCTTTTTTAATTATTCTTTCCATAGTTTTGCATACTATACTTCTTAGTGAGATAGGCCTATAATCCCTAAAATATCCCTGGTCCTTTCCGTTTTTATGAATCGGTATTATAATACATTTGCACCACAAAGAATTTTTAAGCTTTAAAATTTTCAAAATTTTAATTTCTAATCTTTAAAACCATCTATTTCATTCCTCTAATGCTGAATAAGATTGATATGAGAGGGTCAATTGACAATGAAAGCAGTCTAAATTTAGAGTACCTATTTAAAAGTAACCAAGCTAGTTGACAGGGCTGACAATGTTATCTTGCTGAAAGTGACAATCTCTGTTGAGAAAAATCACAGGCATAAAGGATGTGGCATGATTGACAGTGATGCTGACTGTAAACTGTGGTTCAGAGAGCTGTTTCCAGACATGTGAATGGACCCATTGTGCTCCTGAAAATCTTCCATAGCAACCAGCTTGAGAATTTGTCCTGTCATCTGTGTGATGTAGTAAGAGAAAAGAATCAACAGATATCTAGTTTTTGTGCACATTGCTGTAATTTCCTGTTTAACTGTAGTAGCATAGATATAATAAATAGTCATATCTGTGGCAGTTTTTAGCTGTTAAAATTCTTCCCTTGTAAAATACATCATGTTTTGCTTTTGGATGTGCTTAGTATTACAAACGAATTATATTGAGCTGCAATCAATTGTGTAGTACCTTTCTGTTCCTGTGATTGGTTTGTGCCTATTGCCTTTTACCTCTTTTATTCACCAACAGTTTCAGACCAGAATGCCTTTACTATGTGAAGTTGTTCTGCCCAACTGCCTAAACAGTTTAAAGATTGTTAGACAAGGATAATCAGGCATTTAGACATACAGGAAGCAGGTCTTCTTGCAACTATGGTAAGGCCTCCTTTGGAGTCACACAAATCTTTCATTTCGTCCCTGTTTGTACTAACTGCAGTGGCCATTGTTTTTCCTCAAGATGGGCATGCTTCATATATGTAATTCCTGATTATTACACTATTGTATGCTGTTGGCAAACTAGTCCATGTTTCCTCCCCGGGGATTGATGTAGAGAAGTCTGTGAAGCTACTGTCTAGGATCTGTACCTAGGCAGTCGCGGCCATATGGGTATACAATTGACAAACCTAGTGGTTCTGGAGGCCCCAGAAAGGTCACTTATTGGCCAGCCCAGTGGTCTGGCAAATCTTAGAGCAAAATGCCTCTAGTAGCCCAGGGATAGCGCCCCGGGTTTGCTGGATAAGGTCCCTCTGCGGTGGACAGCCCAAGTGACTGGTAGGTACAAATTAACAACCAATGACACCCTGGATTCCAGGTGCATTGAACTGATCCCTCCAAGGTTCTGGGAAAGGGGTTGAACCCCTGCCCAAGTTCCGCAGGGGAAGAGGATCCTTAGTGCCATCCATTCAGGTGGAAAGGGGAATGCCAATAATTAGTTAGTTAGTTAATGTTTAAAAAAATACTGTCTGTAATATTTTGGCGACTGAAAGTGTAATTACTGTGTAAGATCTGTCTCTTCTATTCTAACAGCAAGGTGTAACAGCAAGGTAGCAAACAAAACATGCTGTGGCTAACGAAAACACGCTGTGAATATACTCAAGAGTTTTACTCATTTAAATACTCACTTCACTTAATATTAAATTTACATCCTGGCGATAGAATATAAGGCGAAGTTGAGATGTTCAGGAAAGGTATCAAACTCAAAATAAATTTGTTATGCAAAATAAGGGAAACCCTACATCTTTCCTGGATAAGATTAAAAGCCTGGATAAGCTATTTAAATTCTAAATCTAAATGAGAGTCTACTTTCGCCATCTTAAACTACATTTGCCTAAATTTAAGATTTTGCAGATGTTAAAATAACATATAATATAAAATTCTTTTCACTTTCTGGTCTAGTCTCCTTCCAGGTATCTGGAAGGAAAATAGTTTAGAACTTTTTCACGTAATTTACAATGCCACTACTTTTAACATTTAAACGGTTCACACTTTTTCTACATGGGAATACATTTGCTCAATTGAGTCTTTCTACCCATATCAAAAATTCCCCCTTGCTCTCCAGCATTTTGTTCTGAAAATGCGAGCGTGCTTTATGTAAAATGGCTTCTACCGACTAACCCACATCTACTTGTTAGAATTAGACTCACTAAACCTGAGGTGCTAACTCTAATGAAAATTAATATAGAGTATGAACTGAAGTGCCTTTATTTTTATATTTAGTTTTTTCTTTTCATCTCCCTCTCTGTCTCTCTCTCTCTCTATTTTTTTTTGTAGATATCACAAGTAACTTAACTACTCTTTCGTTCAAAGTACATATTTCAAGCATGCAAAATACTGTAAGTATTTAAGAAATGAAACATTTTTACATTAACAGTTTTGTACATTACTGAGCTGAAAATAATCTCACATTAATTACGTGCAACAAAGTCTTAAAAGTTTGAGTAACGAAGTTCGTTTCCTTTAAATTACACCTACAGCAGTCTATAAGACCAAAGTTAGCATTTCATTCTAAATCCACCAAGATTTCTAAAGTTTCTTCCTTCATACAAAAGCAGAAAAACTTCTTGCTAAACATAAAATTGTAAGCTTCTTGCTTAAAGAAAGAATACAAAAGAATAGAAAAGCTTCTTGCTTGATTAAGTAAACATTGTCCTTTTTTCCAAGGCAAAACTGTGCTAAATGTTTTGAACCAACTTCGTACTAATTTCAAATAGAATAATTTAACTTATCTTTTGCTTGGCTTATTCCGTCATCCTCTTGTTCACAAATTCCTCCCAGGAAAGGAATTTGTTCAGTTGTCTGACTGTGATTCTCTGTCACGGCTGGCTACTTCCATTGCTCTGTGTCGCTGACTGTTTCCTCTTCAAACCTCTGTCCCAGGCTGCTTTCTTCTGTCGTTGATCCGCTTCAGATTGTGCTGGACACTTGCCGGCTATTGCCGCCGAACCTCTCTAGACTGCCCGAAGACTTCTTCGCTGGTTACATTTGGGATCTCCTCGGCTCCTCAGGAATTTCTTTCTCCTCACAGGCTCCTCTTCTAAACGGCGTTTCCTCTGTTAAGCTTGCGTTATCTTGACCTTGCCTTTGTGACCTCCAATGTCTTGGTTGCCTTTCCCTTTCCATTTGACTGTTGGTAGAACTTGTGCAGGGTTTGGTTTCCCCTCCTTTTCTCAGAGACTTGCGCTTTTCTTGAGCTGGTTCCAACTTTCGTTTCATACGTCTTGGTTCATCATGTCGACGTTTTTTTTCCTTCTGGCTCTCCGACTTCGCATTCCTCCCTTTTCTTTCCAGGCACAACCATTCTAGATGTTGATGGCCCTTCCTCTGTGTTTGATGCTTCCTGTAAAATATCTTTAAAAATAGCCGTCTCATTACGATCATAATATATTTTTTAACTTGATCCACATTGACAGTAATATTGTCTTCCTTACTTCCTTTTAAATAAATATAAAACTGAACCACAAATACGCTCAATCACGTAGAGACCCTCAAATCTGAGGTAAAATTTCGACACTTTCTATCAGGGTGCAAGATAGCATATGCTTCCTTCTGAGAACTTTATCTCCTATTTTAAAATTAAAATCTCTTCTTTTCTTGTTATAGTAGAGTTCCTGCTTTTCTCTTGCTACATCTGAATTCTTAATAGCCCCGTTAATTAACTTCTGAATATCATTTAGTTTAAATTCTTCCTCCCTTGTCTGGACAGAGAACGGTCTGTCTAATGGGGTAATTATTTTCCTCCCCAAAAATAGTTCACAAGGCGTCTTTCCCGTAGTATCATGCGTGGCCGTTCTGAGAGCATACGCCAATTCATTTACACAGTCATCCCAATATCAGTGATACGTTTTTACGTAACTCCGTATGATTTTAACTCTGTTCCTGTTTACTCGCTCGGCGATATTAGACTGTGGTCTGTAAGGGACCATCTTAAGGTGGCAGACGCCAAGCCCTGCATGTAGCTCCTCAAAAATTTGGCTAATAAATTGGGGCCGTTATTGGATATTACTCTAAGTGGTGCACCATATTTTAGAATGTATTTATTTAGAAACGAATCGGCTACAATTCTTGCTGAGGCTCTTTTAAGGGGGACTATTTCTATCCACCTTGAGAAATGATCGACGATAACTGATAAATATCTGTTTCTATTTCACTTTTTGGAAACGGGCCCAATAAGTCTTATCACAATTATTACATTTAGAAAGGTAACTCTTATACTATTTAGAAACCCGGCCGGGCTATAATTTACATCGTTAACTAACTGACATGTATGGCAAGACCTGACATACTCCCTTGCTACTCTTTTCAGTTGCGGGAAAAAAACCGCCTCGCGTAATCTTTGCACCGTTTTCCGAATTCCCAGATGTCCCGCTATCGAAAAATCGTGTAATTCCTCTAAAAGGCTAAGTCGCAACCCGGCTGGAATGACTGACCTGATTTGGCTATTCTCATTTGTTGTTTTAGTATAAAATAATAATTTATCGACAATTTCATAATTTACTGCTCTGTTCTTTATGGCCACTGTATCCGGATATTCAAAATTATCCGGGTCTTGCAAGTATGCATAAATATGCTTATAATCTGGATCAACTTATAATTCAGAAATAATTGTTTCCCGGGAATCTAATATTTTTTATGTTAATATAGCACATTTTATTTCTTTTCCTTCTTCATCTAATTTTATACGGGACAAAGCGTCTGCTACACTATTCTCCTTTCCCGGTGTGTGTTTAATTATTAAGTTAAATTCTTGCAATTTTAATGCCCATCTTATCAACCGTGACGATAAATTTTTGCCGGAGTATAGTCGACCCACATCGACGTGATCTGAATACACGACTATCGGTCCCTTACTGAAATAAACTCTAAAGTTTTGCACCGCTAAAAGTACGGCCATGGTTTCTCGTTCCGTTGCCGTGTAGTTGCACTGTGTTTGATTTAGGGTTTTTAAAAAATATGCCACCGGCAAACAAGACAAACAAAATTTTATGGTTGGATCGAAACTCCCTGGCAAATCCCTGGTTATATTTATGGTTGGATCGAAGAATTAACTTCAGTTAAATGTGAAAAATCGGTCATGGAACAATTGTGGACTAGAATAACAATCACGAGTTTTGTGTGGATTCTTTGCTTAAACTTCAACAACAAAAAACAGTAGGACTTGGTATGGTCATGGAAGTGGACGAAAGTATGTTCATGAAGCACAAAAAGAATGCTGGACGGATTCCACCACAACACTGGTTCTTTGGTGGAGCTTGTCGTGAATGTTGTGAATAGAATGTTTCCTTGTGCAGCTACCTGACTGATGCATGAGCATTATACACTGAAGTGCCACTGAATTAGGGATGCAATTCAATAACGACTTGGGCCTCCTCTGGCCTTGATAATGGCTGCCATACGACGAGGCATACATTCAATAAGTTTGCAGAAGCATTCTAAGGAAGTGGCTTGCAAAACATCGGGTAGAGCTGTCCATAATTCAGAAAGGGTCACTAGTATTATGTGATGTGGTTTCACACCTTTCTTCAAAACATCCCAAAGGTGCTCAGTATGATTTACGTCAGGACTTCTAGGTAGCCAATTCATGACAGAAAAATCAGAGGAATGCTCATCCAATCAGGCGGTAGCCAACCGAGACCTGTGAGAGGTGCAGTTATCTTGCTAGAATACTCCATTTAAAAATGAATGACAAGACAGCATAAATAGAGGGAGATGGTCGCCCAGCAACTCTACGTACCAAATCATTATGAGGGAGGTTGGTACAAGTACCAAAGATTCCAAACAATGCCAAGAGGGATCACCTCAGACTATGATTGAACTGCCATGACCTTGTACATTTCCAATCTGGCATGAATTTCCAATCTGGATCCATGGCTGATGCGCCATATTCTCAGCCCCCAATGGTATTAAGAAGTTGGAATCGAGATTTATCACTCCACGCTACTCGTTTCCAGACCTTGAGATTCCATTCTCTATATTCCCTTGCCCAGGCAAGAAGTGCAGCCCGATGGCATGCATTTAGCAATGGCACTCTCGTGGGTCTACGGTTCTCGAAGGCCATATGGTGAAGCGAGCATTGCATGATCCATTTACTGCTTATACGACTGGCGCCCTGATTCAGCTGTGTGATGATATGAGTTAATGTTTGCCTTCCCTGGCTATGTACAATACGGCTGGGCTGTCTCACACCTCACTTGTTCAAGGCTAATAATCCTTTGCAATTTGCCTGATACTAGTTTTTCCTCCCTCTATTCGTGTATTCTTGGTATACTCTTGACACTGTCGACCTTGAATATCCTAATTCTCCTACGATTTTGGAAACAGAATGACCCATGTGTCGAGCACCTAGTATATATCCTCAATCGAAGGTGTCTAAATCAACATACTGGCAACTGAAACGATTGATTAGAAATAACCATAGTACTAGCTATACATGCTGTTACCACAACGCCTTCACATGAGCATAAATGCTGAGCCATGCTACACAGTTTGCATATCCATGTCTATCCCTAATTCAGTGGCACTTCAGTGTATTAGAAGCAATTGAGGAAAATATCGAAAAAGTAACTATACTATATTCGTATTTGTGGTAATCATACTGCACTGGAAAACTGGAAAGGGAAAGTTTTGAAGATTTAAAAGTGAACTGTAAATACAATTTTGTCGATCCGAAAACTGGAATGCACACACAATATAAACATTAGGAGGTAGCGCCAAATGGCGAAATAAGAAACAGAGGAACAACGGCACGTCATAATCTGAGAAGTATCTCGTGGAATTTATGTGGAGAAGGGAAATGAAAGATGTATTTGAAAAAATTTGAAATTATATTAAAATGTGTATGCCTCTAAAGTAAAAATTCTTAGAACTAACATTTTTAAAAATTTTTGTGTTGACACCAGTACAGTATGCTTGGCAAGATTTGCGTCAGCAAAATGGAAAAGTACCGACTAATGCCTTCATCCCGTAATTCAACCATCCAGGGTCATTCTTCGGAATGTTCCCAGAAGTAACTTCCTGGTCCAGAACTTGGATTTCACTAGAGTAAATTCTACTTTAAATTACTGTCCAATACTTTGTAGCATTTATGCTGCTTTCAAAAGCTAATACCGCCAAACAAAACGTGTGTTAAATTTTCACTTTGTTGAGCATTTACTCCCATTTGGCCATAGAAGGTTTAAGAATATATGACCTTTGTGATCCTGTGTCAAATAAGTTCTTTTCTCATTTGCTTCAGTGAGCACGGGAAAAGTTTGTAGAATTTTTATTTAGCTTTGGTTAGACAACACTGCATTTTAATCAAGGTGAGAAATTAATTTTCTTATCAACATTAGACAATTCAGGGCATGCTATACCCCAGTTATTATTTTCGCAAATTATGCATCAAACATTAGCCTTGCTGTTTTTCGAATGATGCGTGATTCTAAAACAGGCTTTCATTAAAATATCCTTTTTTCATCAAAAGACGTTTTTGGCCTTTCAAACAATCTTGAGAATAATATATTTTGCCACAGAATATGTAAGCAGGTTTCATAGCTTTTGTATCCGATACTAAATCATTGTCCATCAGGGCAGAAATTTAGTCTTTTGTGTACTTTTGATTTTTATTTGAAATTTCATTTGATTTAAAACCAGATTTGGATAAAGAAATTCGTTCTTCATCTTCTAACTTCTGCATAAAAAAACAATAATAATGGGGCTAGTTTATTGCCATAAGAATAATTCAGTTGTTCTTTTTTTAATAATATATTCAATATTAATAAAATCTTAAAAATCAATAAAGTCATTATTAACAAATTCACTGACCTTTATCTTTAAACATCACGTCCGTATATGACCAGAATATTGAGGAAGGATAAGTTGCTAATCTATTTTCTCCTTAAAATTCTTTATTATGAATGTATTCTTTAAAAACAAAATAATTCTATACATAACCAGTGATGTCAGTTGCATCAAGAAAACTATTTCGTTATGCTTTTTACCAGATTTCCTTCATGACTACCTAAAAGGTGTAGTGACAATTTGACATGGGTTTCATAAACTAGATAATCCTCTTTATACTCAACACCTTACTAGGCAGGAGAAGATGGTTTGCAGTTGTTCCTGAATGACCTCTAAATCATTACTTGTTAGTGGAGGCTGACTTTTTAAACTCTCAGCTCCTAAAGATAAGAGCTGACTAAACCAACAGCTCTGTGACTGGCTATCACACTACCCACCTGGGGAGGTATTAATTAGGAGCCAAGTTCATTTATTTTATACTCTGGGTTCAAATTGTCAGTATTCAGAATTTTGGAACTGCAACAAATTCAAAAAATTATGTTTTGATGTCAATCAAGTGAAAAAAATGGAATTACTGCAAATATTGGATAAAAGCATATCCTTCTTAAAATTATGCAAGAAGTATTTGCAGTAGAAAAGTGAAAGGAGGAATATGTTAATTTTTGGTGTCTTCTGGACACCCTTTACAATGAAAAACAGAAAAATCGTTTATTATGCTAAAAGTGATGATTGAATGAATGAGACAGAATGACAGACAGCAAGGCCATACTGTTGATGGATTCAATGTTGTTAAACCAAAATATTTCATGACAAAACAAGCTTAAAAACTTAAGGGAATATATTCAACTGTTTAATCAAATTTTAAAATTCACATAGTATAAATGTGTTAAAAATTCAGGTAAAAAGCTCAAGTAAATGCTGAAGCAGCTGAATAATTTGTAGATGAGTTTGTCAAGCTCATTAATAGCAAAAGTTTTAACTCCAGAAGAAATTTATTACATTTATGAAACTTTTTTTTTCTAGTAATACGTACCATGAAATATCTTCAGAATTCACCATAAGTGTTGTCAAAGTTTCTAAAGCAAGACCAACAATTTCAACATTCGTAATTTCTTCTCTGTGTCTGTTTTGGTTTTATTGTGCCATGCATGATAAACCTGGCAATGTGAAACTTTATGGTGCCCTCTTTTCTGAATACCTAAGGACTTTTGGGGATGCTTTCTTTCTTTGATGCTGAGCACATGCTTATATTACTTAGTGATTAATCCAACCTGGGAGTGGGATGTTGCTTATACTGTTTTTCTGTTGTAGTCATAGCAGCAGGGAAAGGAGAAAGAGTTAAATTCTGAGAAACTTAAGCTAATTGTGCTTGTCCTTAACTTTCTAATATGATCCAGCTTCTTGTATTTTGCAGACTATAGTTACTATTACAACTAGCTATCTTATCAAAATTAAAGTTTCAGTTTTTGATTATGTTGGAAAGACTTTCCGGAGTTGTAACAAAATTTGTATAGTGAAAGCATATTTCGATGTCATTCGAACAAAAATGTGGAATTGCTGGAAATCTTGTTTAGAAGTAAGTGCAAAAATTTTATAACATAGTTTGGTTCTTAAAATTATTTGAGAATTATAGCACTGGAAAAACAGAAAAGGGAACTTTTTGATTTTTTTGTGGATTCTTATACTCAATTCACAATGAAAAACAGAACAATCATTCATTATGCTAAAAGTGGTAACTGAATGGGTTAGACAGCATTACAGAAGGACATGCCATTGACGGATACAGTGTGCATGGTTCAAGATATTTCATTAGGAAATAGGCTTAAGAATTGAGTGCATATATTCAACAGTGAGTTAACAAAATTTTAAAATCATCATGACGTAACTCAGGGGAAAATCCAGGTGAAAAAGCTCTAGCTGATAATGAAGGATGTGAAGAATTTTTGTGTGCTTTTGTCACGCTCGTTGAAAGTGAGAAGTGAACTCCAGAACAAATTTGGAATGTTGACAAAATTGATCTTTTCTGGTAATATGCGTCTTGAAATACCTTGGCTGTCTCTCTGTAGTGTCATCATAGATTCCAACACAAGACTAAGGATTTTGGCTTGTTCAAGTAC
>KK114614.1:41635-69913 GCA_000611955.2 Stegodyphus mimosarum | reverse complement strand
AGGAATGCACAAATGTAAACTTTTCATAATCAGGAAAAGAATAAGACCTTCAGGGATTAGGAAGTAAAGATTTTCTCTGTGTTCTTTTGTTCAAATAAAAGAGCATGAATTACCTAAACATGGATGAATGGTTTGAAAATCATTTTGTAAGCTAAAGCTTGCAGTCATAGCCAGAAGTGAAATTAAATATCTTCCACATGTAAGTTGAATATTATAATTTAGAAATTGCAACATTATGTGTTTATCTGTTATGAAAAATAACTCTTAGATGCATATTTTTGTATTATGATATTAAGATTTTTCACTTTATTTCAAAACATCAAAGGATGTTGTACTGTTACGAATTTCTTTTTCAGAGTGTTTATTTTGGAATTTAGTATTTCTTTTGAATGCTTTACTTACTTTCATTAATTTAATTGAATATTCTTTTATATATTTCATACTTTCTTACTCATTGTAATAATAAATTTGCATCTAATGAAATGGGCAGCATCTAACTACATTATTTATTACAAGTATCACAAACACATGTAAACCTGAATCAAATATTTTAATGTTCAGAGTATTCATTCGACTTCAATTATCTATCTGCACATTAATTAAACTTCAAACAGAAATCTAATTAATATTCTTAAACTGTTCTAAAAGTGGCAAGTGTCCTTTAACACTTGTCACTTATGGAAGTTCAGTGTGCTTTTTAATTTCTTGAGTACTGTAAGCTGTTGTTTAAGGTTGGCTATAGTCATCCCCCCCATATTGGAAGACGACTTCATATGACGTACATGAAAATGAGTTTATAGCAGGAGTTATTCAACAGCATATTTTTGTTTTATTTCTGTAATTACATAATAACTGTGGTAAGGAAAGTTATTTTCAGCAGTGGCAGGTAACATGCATTAATTATGTCATGCTGTTTTATAATCTTATTTCCATATTTCCCTTCTGTTTGTCTATGGCATGTGGCCTGCCTGCCCATTCAGAGCTGCTGTAGAAAGATTAGCTTTGTATTGCCGAATATGCTTTCTATAGTAGTTTGTTATTAAGAAATGATCTGCAGGAAAAAAATTCTTAACCTTATTTGTAATGAAAAGATAGCTATAGATCAATTTGTTCAGAGTGTGATTACATGTTTTGATATTTCCTCACATGCGTTTGTTAGCTCATACATTTATGACTAATTTTTAATAGAATTGTCTTCTGGGCATGAAAAGAGGAAAAGCAAGGGGAAAAAATCGAAGAATAGTAAAAAGAAAGTAAAAACTAAGAAAGAGGTATCTGATGATGATGAGAAGGAGGATGAAGAACCTGAAAGCCCTGATACCACTATGGATGTTTGTGAAGATGGCAGTGAAGATGATGTTGATGAGAGTGATGATGAAGTAATGAGTATTCCGTAATTCATAGCAATTTCTGCAAAATTGTATGAGTCATTTTGCTATGTATTAAATTTGTTAGATATTTTTTCTGTTGGAGTAGAAATAACATTATAAGTGTAGTATTAAATGTACGATCTAGTTTGTCAGTGAATGCTGAAAATATTCTTGCAGAAATTGTTATAAATATTTTAGCTATTTATTTTCAAGTACTAAATTAATGTTTTTTATCGCTGTAGTTAATTTAGGATGTTTTGTATTTTTAGCCCAAAAGGAAATCAAAAAATATTTCGAAAACAAAGGAAACATGTGGAAAAGGTAAAGCTAAAAAAAATGAGAAGGTTGCAAATAAAATGAAAAAGGAAGAGAAGAGAACTGTAGGAAAGGGTTCAAAAAGGAAGCATGGTAATGAAAATATATTGTATATGTTTTGTATGCACTTTGTATTGTGTATCATTTCTCTTCTACTGCCGATATCTTCCCTTAGAACTATTCATAGGAGTTTTCTTCATAGAAATCATTATTATCAGAAATTGAAATGACCCTGTCTCATTTCCTAGAAAATTCTCTTTGTAGAAGTAATTGGAAAAAAATTCTGCCCTTCAAATTTTTAGGAAGTATTTTGACATTTTACCATGTTTTAAATTAATTTTAGAAATTATTTTTTTTAACTGCTTGAGTCAATTCTAAATTTTCCATATTTTGCTTCTTTTGTCACTATCAAAAATACTTACCAACACTTTCTGTGAAAGTTCCTGCATGCATCCCATTGCTGGAACTTTTTTCCTCCCTTGATCAGTGGAGAAAGATTTAACACTAGCATTATGAAGTTTTTAGTATGCCTATAACTATGATCAGTAGTCATTTTGACCACTTGTTCCGAATAGAAAAAAAAGCTTGCTTTTTCCTAATATTATGTAATGTTAATGATTATAACGATACATTTTGCTTGTTTAATAAGTAATTTAATAAGTAAGTTGAATATTACATGCAGCCAAAAAATAATTTAATGTAACAAAGAGCTGAAAGAGAAAAAAAAATCACCCTAAATGTTTTTAGACTTCTTACCATTTTAATAAATTACTTCATAAAAGTTTTCAATTTGAAATAAATATACTAAAAATTACACATATTAGTATTTGCATTACTCGGTTTTGCAATGCATACAGATTGCTAATTTTTTTATTTTACCTATACGTGTTCCACAAACATATATTTACGGTATTTGCTAGTATTCAATGTTTTGTAGCCTCTACATGCATTTACTTGGCATTGTTTATGCTTACGGGAAGTGTTGATGCAAGTATCAGTTCTCTCTTCGTTAGATACAGAGTGCTTGTGAATTTTCGATTAAATGTACATCTTTCGATGCTCCTCAGACATATTCAAAATAAAATCACGATGGCTGATGTTCTCGTAGTCAGTTGTTTCCTTGTAAATTAACCATGCATTTATTGTGGCCAAATCAAGAATATTAAAAAAAACTCGAATTAGACAATGTCTGGATAAGGACTTCACCCCGTATTTTCTGGCCGCCTGGTCTAAAACATCCACTATATATTTGGTCAAGTTGTAAAAATTCACAACTTCCGATCTCTTTTTTTATCAGTTGCAATTTCCAGTGTTGGGTGCATGGTACTCAGGAGCACGAGGCTCTTGTTTTTTCTTTGCTTGATACAACGTAAAGCATTATATAGTCATGCTTAGGAATCTTACTAGAATAGAGCTCATCCCTCATCTTTTTGAAGAATAAAGTACGTTTTGAATGATTTATTCTGCTAACACAGCTAATTCCTGAAGTACTCATTTCTTTTAGTGAAGTAAAAAAATTGTTTGTCGGGTTTTTTCCAGTATTGTAGTAAAGTTTCGTCAAGCAAAACGCTGTATGTTCTGCTACTGTTTCTCCAGCAGCTGGTGTTATTTAGTCTTTTCCCAAATAGAGAAGTCTGTTAGGTAAATATTTTGACTGCAGTTCAGTAGCAAGCCAAAATTTAATGCGGAATTTGTTTGGTTTTTCAGGCATATACTGTATAAACAGGCATCAAGTCTTCATTAAAATAATTATTCATCAACTGTTATATTTTCGCCCAGTTCATAACAGTTCAAGCAGTTTTCTATAAAACCACTCCAAGTATCCAAAACAAGGGCAAATGGATCAGTTTGCAGTCTTTGGGATTTAGTTGATTTATTGTCAGAGTGCAAATATTTCATTAAGTTTCAGAAAGCTGTCCCTAGCCATTGTCTCATTAAAATATCCTAGGCCCCAAGATTTTGACCGTAAACTCAAAATAGAAAGAACATTTCAGCCAAAGCTGCACGAACATACAACAGTAATGAAATGAAAACATCTAATTCATCAAGTGGCAAACTCCAATTTGGATTTTTAGATTTCTTACGTGCCTTTTCTTCAGTGCACTGTTGAATGCTGAGAAAATGTTTTCATAGACAAACAATCTTCATGCACTATTTTAGTTACCATCAGTTATTTTTCTCTTTGCACACGAAGTTGGCCCAACTGCTTCTCGTAAGACATTCTGATGAGGACGTATCCTTGTTACACTTGTTGAAATATTTCCTGTTTTACAAATGGAACCATTATTCATTATTTTTTCATTATTTTCAATTTCCTTTTGGTACATCTTCCTAATAAAGTCATAAAAATAAGGAGAAATGTATTGTTGCGTTTTCACGGGTTCGTAGATTTGAGAGTATCCGATGAAAATACGATGCAGAACAATAAAAAGCACAATTTATTTACAGGAATCACTATTTACAGCACAGTTCCAAAATTACCTTTAAAAGCGTCGAAAGTCTACAATAAATGCGCTGAAACAATCAGCAACACAGCTTCAAGCTATAACTGTAAAGGTATCTTCACGGCAACACTAAACTTATAATAAACACCGTGGAACAATCACCAATACACTGTCAAGCTATACTGTAAAGGTAGCTTCACGGCAAAGCACTATCTCGATCGCTTTCCGTTCACAAAACTCTCGCGTAGCTTAGCACTCACAGTAAGCAGCGATTCTCGCAACTAATCACTCTGCTCGCAACACTTCACAATACTTCACAATTAACTCGCAACTCACTTCGCAATCTCGTAACTACTAACTCCTCGCTCTCGGACACGCAAGGGTTTATATAGCTTTTCTTTAAGTTCGACACGTTTCGAGAAATATCTCGACAGGAAGTTATTCTAGAAGCTTCCCGATTGGACCATGGGATATCGCCAATTTGGTCGCCAAATGGGCGATAAAGTCGCCAATCTGGCAACCCTGCCACACACTATTTTATGGCAACCCTAGTGCTATGCCGGAAAGCTTACATACAGGCGCAACCGCCGAATTTTTCGTAACAGTATAATTTTGTGGATACAGTCAAAATTACTGGTAGCCGTAATTCTAGGTATAAAAAATAATATTATCAAAAATAATTATTTGAAATGGACCAAAAAATATCATGTAATACCCGTAAATTTTTAGAAAAAGTCAAAAATGTCAAAATTATAAATAAAGAATTAAAAAAATATTACCGATTAAAATGGAGATATGGTCAAAATGACCATAGCTCTAATTCTGGTGTTAACTGTGTAAATCTTACTTTACCTGTATGTTATTACTTTTTCTAATACATATTGTAAACAGGGTTTATGCAGTTTGTAAAAGTCCTTAAGTTTTTTTAAACAATTTTTGGTCCTTAAAAGCCCTTAATTTTGTCCAAAACCAGCAAATGGTCTTTAATTTTACTAATCTGACATTTCTCTCTCTCTCTCTCTTTTCTCCCCCCCTAATTGCCAGTTTGAATGTAAATTAACATTGGGAGGAATATTTTTTGGTGATGCATTGGCAAATATGTATTTGATGCGTTAATGTTTGGAATTTATTATTCTTCATAACGTAAATGGTAGGTACTCGAGTTTAAGGCATGAAGCCCTGCCTTGATTGAGCATAAACATTTCAAAATAATTTCTTTTTTGCGAAGGAAGAGTTTATAAAATATTCCATCAAAAGCAGCTTTTCCCATTTTGAGGTATGAGTTTAGTATGCGGTGCTAAATTTGGTGTCTTATCAACATTTTGGCGATTTGAAGATCAATTTGTATACAACTTTTTTTATTCAGAGATTTGCAAAATTTTGACGACTTCCCTTTCAAACATAACGTTGATAAATATAAAATTAATTATATTTAAGAATATTCATATTAAAATTACATATACTTAAAAAATAATACTGAAATGAAACATTTGTGTTTTCTTCTGCTGTACTTTAAAGGGACATTAACTTTCAATTATGGTGAATTACGAATATTTTAATTCTGAAAATAAGCAAGGTAAGTGCTATAAAGTGCATCCGATACACTTCTTAGAAAAAAAACAAAAATGCTATGTAATTATTTAAAAATTAATTTCGTTTGTCTCTTTTTTTACATTTTTCAGGATAACCTTTTTTTCCTCCCATATAATTGTTTCAGAATATTTAAATATGTATCAGTTTTCTCTTGAAAATTCACATGCACTTTTTTAAATTTTTTTTCTTCTTTTCAAAAATATTCTGGCTTTTTGCTTTTATGGAGTTGGTAGGGATAGCGTTTCTTTTAGATTTTATGCCTGATACCTCTAATCTTATAGGTTATTATTTTGAAGGCCTGATTTATAGACCTACAATTTTCAAAAAAATGTGACGAATTGAAGAGTGTCTTCATGGTATAAATACATAATGAAGGTTATCTTATAGGAAATCTATGTTGAATTTCTCACCTTTTGGGGAATTTCTGGAGTAGTGAAAGCAAAATTATTTGAATTTTCATCTTTTGGCGGCAGAAGTCTTTCGGCTAACATATTCCCTTTATACTCTTATCTTTACACTAGGCATGAGTATCATAGCAAGCAAAGAAATTGAAAACTGACAATTAATTAAAAGATTCATTTTGTATGTCTCAGTGCACCAGTCTTAGTGCCTGCCCAAAATTCTAATAATTTTGCCCTGAAGTTTGTTGCTCAGTGTTTCAGTAAGTTCTAAAAATTCTACCACATTAACTGTGGTGCTGGCCTTGACTTTATATTCATTTTATATTTATTTTCAATTCCTTTATTAAAGAAATGAAATTATTCTTTTTTACCTTCTAAATACATGCAATTCTCTAGAAAACAAAAATCTTTAATTAAATCTGAAAATTCTAAAATGAAGGAAAAATCATTGAAAACAAAATCGATTTTATAAAAAGAGAAAATTATTCTTCAAAGGTACATTGTTGAAATATTAACATATTAGGAGCTGAAGGAGAGACTAGTGGGAACATTAATTCACTTATTGAAACAAATGACCTTAGAAAAGAGGCTAAAGAGAAGGAAACATTTAAATAGCTTAATTCAAAATAAAAAGATGCATGAACAATTTGTCTTTTGTTGTTGGTGCAAAACTTAAATATTTCACAATTTTTAATGTATCATTATAATAATATTTTAGAATCAATGTTATAAATTCTAACTGCTGTAAATTGTTCTGGCACTTTTTAAATGGAAATTATTTGAAACATTAAAAAAAAATTGTAACTGTGTAACTCTATTAAGACAAAGGCTATCTTACTATGTAATTTGATTATGTGTCAGTTAAAAGCTCACCTACAAAAGTTACCTCTACATGTTAAGGTAAATTTTCTCCTTACCTTCATCCTTATTATGGATGCAAGCTACAACAAAAGTGTAAAAATTTAACATAAAACTTTATTCCTTGGAGCGAATGAGACTTAAATAATGCAAAACAACCTATCATCTTCGGTGCTTCAGTGGCTTATTGCAACATAATATTATATACTGTATATTAACTGTCTTACAACTACAGCAGATATACACAAAGGTATAAAAGTGGATTAGGAAAAGTGCAGCTAACTTTAAAAAATTACCAACCATACCAGTGTCAGGTATTCACATTTGGTCTGGTCGGCAGCTGTCTCTAATCAAGCTGCTGCAGTGGCAACAACCAAGCTTTTGTTATGAGTCATGCTGATTATTATTATATTTCACAATTTGGCTTATATCACTTGACATAAAATTTGCATATAGTACCTCAACTGCACGAGTGCTTGACAAAATGAGGCGTAAAATAAAGAATCAATATAAAGCTACCATAGTAATTTTAAATAAAAAGCCACTAATATTCTTTAAAAGATTTTTGACTAATATAAGTGTAAAATATAAATGTTTCAAGAAATTTTATAACTTTTGAGTGCTAATTACTTGAAAAAAGTTATGAAGTTAATTTTATTCCTCAATATGTTTCATAATTGATTTAAATAGCGTGTTTATTAATAAATCCTACTTAGATATTTTTTGTTCTTTCAAATTACAGAAGTGAAGTTATTTAAGTGGTATTGCAAGAATGAAGTTTGGGTGCGAATAATTGCTTTAGTTTATTCAGTTCCTTTTTTGCTTGATAGGCCTTTAATTTATTTCATTGATAGTCCTTAATCTCCACATGCAGAAGTATGTATGAACCCTGGTAAAACTTTAAAAATTTAATTCTGTACAGTTTTATGTATAGAAATAATTAGCAATTAAAACTGATATCTTCACATGTTAATTAGAGAATACCAACCCTTTTAATTTTATTGCAAATAACATTATGTTAATGTAATTAGGTTATAATTTTATTTACTTTTTTGGGGATGCCGTTTTAATTATTGTATCCAGGGTTCGTACGGTCCTTAAATGCCCTTAGGTTTTATAGAATCGATTTTTGGTCCTTAAAAGTCCTTAATTTCGTCCAAAATCAGTAGAAGGTCCTTAATTTTAATCATCTAAAATTTCGGTCCATTTTTACGACTGCCATTTCAAGTGCAAATTAGCATTTTCGAGGAATATTTTTGGGAATTTACTGACAAATATGGTTATTGTTTGAATTTGTTCAAGTTCTTGGGCAAGAAATGAAACATAGGCATTTCAAAATTGTTTCTTTTTGCTAATGAAGAGCTCTTAAACAACCTTTCCTTTTTGGCGATTTGAATTCTTTTATTAAATGGTTCTAAATTTGGCTACTTATCAACATTTTGGCGATTTTAAGATCAATTTCTGTACAAAATATTTAATTCGGAGATCTGAATTTGTTTAGAACACTGTAGCATTAATAAATTTTGTTAAAATAATAGTAATATATTGAAACTATATTTAAGAAATAATATTGAAATAAAACAATTTTTTTTCCCTGTTAAAATGTAAAGTGATATTTCTTTTCATTTTGGCAACTTAATATTACAATATTTTGAATCCGAAAATAAACAAGCTAATAAATACTGAAAAGCATAATTTACAAAACAGTTCTTAGCGAAAGTAGAATAACTGTGTAATTATTTTAAAATGTCTTCTTTTTTTATTTTTTAAATGGTAAAAGTTTTTCCCCATGTAATTGTCTCAGAATATTCAGAACTTTTAGAATGGGCATCCGTTTCCTCTATGAAATTCATTTAATTTTTTTTTTGTGTGTGTGTGTTAATTTTTTTTTCAAATACTTCTGGCCTTTCGCTGCCGCAGAATTGGTAGTAGTAATCTTTCTTTCGGATTTTAGACATTGCACTTTGGAAAGTTTAGAAGGATTTGGAGGCAAGATTTATAGATCTAAGATTCTAGAAGATTCCAGAAAAATGTGATAAAATGAAAAATGTTTTCATAGTTTTAACTCATAATGGATGTATTTTACAGAATGTCTGGGATGAATTGCTTAATCTTTGAAGAATTTTTGGGAGAACAATGAAAATCTAATATTTGAATGTTTTACTTCTGATCCTAGAAATTTTTTTCTGAACATGATTATTCCCCCCCCCCTTTTTTTCTTTTCCCTAAGCAGAAGTATGGAAAATGTCAGTAATGCTTCTAATTTTGGCACATGGACACGTATCTACAGAAAGGAATTTTCTTTTAAAAAGAATTGAAAACTAAGAATTAAAAAGATTATCATATGTATTTTATATATCTCAATGCATGACATGCAGGGCTGGCGTTAGGCATTTTTGTACTTGATGAAGTCTGTGTGGGTCCTAAGTTCTGCCCCCAGTGCCTTTCCTAAATTCTAAAAGTTTTGCTATTTCTATATTTTATTGCTCTGTGCATCACTAAAATTCTAAAAATTCTGCCACACCGGCTCTGACCATGTATCATTTCATATTTACTCTCAGTGTTCATATTATTTAAGGAATAAAATTAGCAGTATATATTTTAAATACATGTGGTTTTTAAAATAACAGAAATCTTTAAATAAATCCAAAAATTCTGAAATGCAGAGGAAACTTATTGAGAAAAGAAACTGAGTGCGTAAAGAGAAAGAAAATTATTCTTTAAATATATGTACAGTTAGTATTACATAAATTAGCCATTTGTTTATAATTTCAGCCTGTACTATAGCTTCTCCCTTCTTTTTCTCACCAGAATGCAAATCATTTAGATAGTATTTAAACTGAGGTTTTTGTATTGTAAGACAGAGAGTGTTTCTGGCTTCTGCTTGCACGCTGCATTGGTTTCTGCCAGCTGTGATAATTTGTAATTAATTATTCAGCTTTGCGTTATCGTTACCGATATTTGAATCTGTTACTATTATGAGTTACTGAGCCAGCTTAGATTAAAATTAAATTGTGTTGTCTTTGAGTGCTAGTCCACAATTTGAATTTGAATTTGACTCTTCCTGTTTAGTTGCATCGCCATGAGCTGTAGTTCATTCTGCTAGCATAAGAACACGCACTAATATTCTAAGTTCTGTTTAAATAAAGAGGTTTACTCTAACTTTTATCTGACTTTATAGTTACTTTCAGACATGACGATAATTTGCTTCATGTGTATCTAGAGTTTTGGACTATTTAACTTTTACCAGATAATATAGAACCTCATAGGTATAAAAGTCGAGACATTGACAAGTTAGGAGATGAAGCAGAAACTACCGCGAACAATAGTTTGCTTATTGAAACAAATTTCTCATTGTTAGAAAAGGTGCTTAAAGAGAAGGAAATTGATATAAGTTAGCCATAATGTCTGTGAGGGCTTCTAATTAAAAAGACACATAAATATTTTGTTGAGTATTGTTGCTGCAAAACACAAACGTGTTGTAGCTTTTAATGTATTATTATCCTGATGTCGTTTAATAAACGGTGTCAGAAATTACATGTATTTTAAACAGTGAAATGTTATTAGACTGTGATTTTCATCAAATATTTTTAAAAAATAAAGGAAATTTAATAGTGGCCAGGTAAATCTACACTCACGTTTGTGAAAATTGCAACACCAAGAAGGAATCGTCATAATTGAATGCAATTTAATACACAGTTGAGTGGTAGTGGTACAAATAAATGATTAAATGTTCAAAGCAAACAAACAAGAACAAGAGATCAGAATCAGTATTTTGTGTGGCCACCACGCGCCGCAATAAGTGCTGCTACACGACGTGGCATGGAGTCAAACAAAGTTTGAATGTCTGACTGAGGAAGAGCATTCCATATCGTTTGTACGCGTACCCAAAGTTCGTCTGCAGACGCAACAGGACGAGGATCACGAGCAAGACGCCGACCAATGACATCCCACACATGTTCAATTGGCGACATATCCGGGGAACACGCAGGCCAAGGAAGAAGCTGTACCTGCTGCGCTGCAAAGAAGGATTTAACAATCCGAGCAGTATGAGGGCGGGCATTGTCCTGTTGAAATACAGCGCCTGGCAAGCTTTGAAGGAAGGGAACAGCTTCGGGCTGTAGAACTTCACGGATATACCGGTTGCTGTTCAGATTGCCCACAATTCGTAGCAATTGAGATCGTCTATGATATGCTATGGCGCCCCAGACCATAACTCCGGGTGTTCGTCCACTGTGGCGTTCGATAATGCACTCCGGAAGGTGGCGTTCACCGGCATAGCGTCTGACACGAATGCGGCCATCATGGTACCACAAATTAAAGCGGGATTCGTCAGAAAACACGACATGCTGCCAATCAGCACGCCAGTCTCTATGCTGATTGGCCCATTGTAGCCGCAGGCGGCGATGGTCGTGCGTTAGGGGGATCCTGTATAAAGGAGTCCGTGCGCGCAGTCCACACTGCAGCAGACGTCTACGAATTGATGAAGCACACAATGAAACACCTGTAGCTATTGACCACAGTGCTGCCAATTGTCTAGAGGAAGCTGTACGGTCCGTCCGCGCCATGCGGACCAGGTGTCTATCATCGCGAGCTGACGTCACATTTCGGGGTCCACTCCCGGATTTCCGAGTTGTCCGACACTCGTCCGTCCACTGCTTCCAAACGCGCATCACTGTGCTGCTGTTACGCTGCACACGAGAGGCTACTGCACGATACGACAATCCAGCTTCACGAAGGCCGATGATTCTCCCTCGTTCAAACTCTGTAAGTTGTTCAAATCTCGCTCTCTTTCGTCGACGAGGCATAAGTACAGATTGAGTTAACGTTTACCACTAGCAGATAACCACCGATAACCATACACGCCTCGCTACAGCCGTCTATTTATTCGGATCCATCAGCCGTTCAGAGGGCGCTGCTCAGCATACGCATGCGCTACGGATTTGCAATTCTAATCATTTGCATATCATGCGCTACTTTGCATTTCCTGAAAATTTCAGCTCACTCGCGTAAGTCCTTCATGGTGTTGCAATTTTCACAAACGTGAGTGTATAATATCTGCTACCTTAGGGTATCTAACTACCTAATTCAATTATTGATAACTAATTGCTCACCTTTAAAAGTTATCTCTACATCGAGCCTTTCATATAGTCACAAGGTACAACACAAAAATGTAAAAATTATTATAAAACGTATTCCTTACAACTAGTTAATAATAGTGCATCCTACTTACGGATCTATTTTTTATTAGGTTGGTATAACGAAAGTGAAGTTCAGGCATGGGCTTTAATTGAATTTAAGCAGTTCCAATTTGCTGATAGGTCCTTAATTTTTTTTCTTTAATGGTCCTTAAAAGTCCTTAATAGTACTTAATTTTGATGTGCAGAAATGTGTACAAACCCTGTGTATCTGTTATTTTTTTATTCAGAAATTATTATTTTTATGAAAAAATTTGAATTAAAAAAAATTGAAGAATAAACCACGTTTCTAACAGAATAAAATTTAGCACTGGTTTGTTCAGATTTTAGAATTCATAACTGACTGGTTTTCTGGGAAAATTATGATTTTTATGAAATCATTAGGAGAAAAACATGCAGAGAAATTCCTCTTCTGAGACCATGTAAAATACTATTTTTCTCAATCTTATGCAAACATTAGAAAAGCATTTTGATAGCCTTGACATAAGGTTAATCTGAAGCGAATTGAAATACCATTCCAAACTGTCATGTTTTTGCTGTCCTTTCCATATTTCCTAGAAGCAGCACTATAGGAGTTTTTTTTATTTTTCTTCATAAAATCCTAGATCCAATTCCTTACTGTCATTTATGTGCAAATGTTTCTTTTTCTTGCCTTCACGTGGATTTTTTTTTAACTCCTGATTATTGTAGTGGCTGTGTAACATGCATCTGGTCATACTTCTTTTGCCCGAGAGATCCTTCCACTTTCTCATTTATGATGATAAGCTCCTTTAGAATTATGAAGTTTCTAAATCTGTAGTAGCATCTAAGTGTGAGGAATTTTTTTTACTATCTTTCAACATTAAATTTGTATTGTGTTTGGGTAGTACAACTATCTTATTTAAAAATTTTCTGCCAATTTCCTGAACCATCTGAATGGCATGGCAGCTTTTATCCTGTCATGATATTTGTAGTCACATACTCCATTATAAACTTGTTATTTAAATGTATTTTTTATTTCATCTGAAAGTCGTTCTAGTGAACAAATTGTGAAAACAAGAATGAAATGAATAAATGTGTAAATGCTGTTAACAAATGTTTGCACACAGCTGTTCACCAGCAGGTAAAAAAATCCTTGCTAGTTAGAGGCTGTATAATTTTTGTTCATAATGCATCAAAACTGTTGCCATGTACTTTAGTCTTCATCTGTCCTGCTAACTTTAATTCTATCGCATAAAATTTTACCATTATAATTACTAACCATCATCCTATTTACATGCTACACTAATAAAAGTTAAACATTTTTGTATTTGTAATTAAATCGGCATTTAGCAGGTTTAGAATTTTTAAAACATGTTTTTCTCGGTGATCGTTGAGTATTTTTTATCATACTATGCCAGTTTACAAAGAGCCATATTTTTGTCTGTTATTTTTACTTCATTTATAAAATCCATTAAGATTTTTGACATATCTCACAAAAAGGCAGTTTTCACATCATAGTGAATTTTCCCCAGTTTTTTATAGCAATGTGAATGAGACTTATTCTGGAGCATTCAGTTTTTATGCCAGAAGCAAACTAAAGTCTTTAACAAATTGTCGAAAATATTCAAGTATATTCAAATTGAACTCAATAAATTTCTTCATTAGCATATAAATAAGTTTTTATTGTATGCATCCATTTTGATTTATCAGCTTATACCAAGTTTTATGGCATTGTTGAGAATTAATTGTTTTACCTTTAATCTGTTTTTTCTGTTGTCTGCAAATCTTCATCTTTTCTGTCAAAGACTGTGATAAGGATATACTGGATGTAAGTCACAAAAGTGTTATTGTTCACTCAGCTTGAGGTAAAAGTCATCCAAGTTCTTGTCTGTCTTGCTGAAAGTGATGAGTTGTTATTTGTGCTCACTTTTCTGACATAAGCATCAGCCCACGCCCACAAAATTCCTCTTGGCATGGAGTACAAGATACACCTATCTTTTTCAACAGACTTGAGCACCTTACAGGCAAAAGTGCGATTTAGCTCAGTTCCGCCTACAATTTTGATGGAGAGCACCCGGGGGATGGATCCCAGGGTCTCCCACTGCTCTTTCCTTCCAACAAACCACAGGAGAGGACCGGGCCCTTCAGTACAGCAGTCAGCGACATTATACCGGTTGGGTGGCAAAAGTGACAAGTAGATATATATGTATATCAAAGGTAAATATCAAGGTCCTCTTATCAGATTAGATTTGTGCACTTTGTCCATTGGGAATGCATTACCCAGACATAATAATAGTAATAAAACTTGAACTATGTTAAAGAATAAATGCAATTTCACTTTAGACATCAAGACTAAAGCTTATGAGTTTTGCATATGAATGTAGTGAAGTGTGTTTATCTGAGAAAAGGTCATTTATGGAAAAATCCCTTCAACTATATAAATAAAAGATATTAGCCGAGCTGTTGATTAGTTTTTCAAAGATTAATTATAATTAAGAAAGCATATTGAATAAAAATATTCTGTAGGTTCTTATTTATTGCTGTGTCTTGTTTCAGAAATAATTGAAAACAGAGCATTCTCTAGCTTTATTCTGATATCTGTATGCCGTTTTTATAGGTTTAGTTAAATATTTTATAGATTTGAGAATGTTTCAGTAATCCTTTGCTGTCATTCTATTTTAATCTCCGGGTTGCCACACTACCTGGAAATGTCGGGGAATTTGAAAATTCACCAAAAAAGCCAGGGAGTTTAAATATTTTAGGCAAAATCTGGAAGCCATCACTTTCTTGGGGAACCATGCAACATGTGAGCATTATTTGGGCAGCTGGCATAGATCCAGTTTTCACAGCGCCAATCAGATTATCTTTTAGAAAGGCAAAGCAAGTTTCCAGTATCTTTGGTTTCCAGTAACCTTGAGAATCCAGAGATTTGCATGTTGAACGAAAGTAAATTCCCCGCTATTCTTATATAAAACAAAATCTTTTAAACCTTTTCTTCTTTCTTAAATGCCTTTTTTGTCATTTTAAAATAAAATAAAAAGATAACAAACAGATATCTAGGCTAAGAATTTAATATATCTACATTCGCCAAAATACCGTCAATTTTTGTAATTCATTATTTAATTCTTGAGTAATTAGCTTTGTTTTAATGTTTTTTCATATCATGCAATGTGTCTTCTTCCTTCTAAATTTATTTATTTTTAGGTAATAATACTAATGCTATCAATTTTGTATCTAGATAGGTAATTTTAGTAGAATTGTATTTTCTATGTGCAAATTCATGCAAGACAAATTTTAAGAGAAAGGTATGAATACAGGCGAAAGTGCATTTAACATTGAGTAAATGGGTATCTCGGTAATTTGGCGAGATATCACCAAGCTGACAATGCTTTCGGTGAATTATTTTGTTTCCAAATTTGGCAACTCTTTAGCTACATTTTCGCCCAATCCCTCTATCACTGAAATAAGTATTGAAATTGAATAAATGTGTTGACTGCTGTCTTAGTTGTAACCGTAATTCCACCATCGTATTGCTTTCCAGTAATTTCTAGAAGCAGAAAGTACTAGAAATATCTTGGGGCAGTTGAAAACTAAGGCCAAAGAGAGAGCATCTGCTCTCAGTTGCTTAGTAATTGTTCTTGCGAGTTGTTTAATTCCGTGTGAGCTGAAATATCCAAGTTAGCTTTCCTTTTAGATGTGCTTTGCATAGCGTTGTGTTTAACATTATTAGTAGTTTGAAGTGTAACTAATCATGCTGTGTGATACGAACACTTGTACGAACATATCTGTGGAAAATTCCAGAGATCTAGAATATTTCTTGTGATAAAAATAAATTTTATTAACGTATTATCGGTCTTGTGCATTCAATCTATTACAAACATGAGCGTATGCAATAGTTTCAAATTTCAGGCAATTTTCTCTGACATACTTGTGAAACTAACTTTAGCAGTAGTAAAAATAAATTTTATTAACGTATTATCGGTCTTGTGCATTCAATCTATTACAAACATGAGCGTATGCAATACTTTCAAAATTGTTAGCTTGGTGACAAACGATCACGAAATTTAGTGCACACATTTTTTTACTATTGTAGGCTGCTAAATAAATATAAAATACTTGAATTTATTTTAAACTATCATTAAATAGATTTCTTTGTACCTTTAGCTGCAAAATGTCTGCAGAAAAGTCATTTTTAAATCCCGATTGGGCAGATTCTAATCTCAATCATCAGTGGAGAAAACATCTCCTATTATAGTTATGAAAGTAATGCTTTGGGGGTATATATAGTAATATGTAATTGTAAAATGTTAGTGTTTTCATGTGGTACCATAATTAGTTTAGCCTCAGCACAGCCAATGTGCAATATGCAGATAGCCTGGAATTTTCTTGCACACACGTGGAAAACTTGAAAAAGTCAGGAAATTTCATTCTCCTGTTTGAATGTCAACCTGGTATACTGTCTAAGACAACTCCTGTTATAGTTATAAAAGTAACGGTTTGGAGATTTTATATATATACACACAGACATGCATACATGTGGTGGAGTGATATGTAATTGGCAAATTTGTTTGTGTTTTCGAGTGGTACCATAGTTAATTTATCGTCATCACAGTCAGTGTGAACTATGCAGATAGCTTGGAAAGTTCTTGAAATACACCTAGAAAAGTCAGGGAATTTCATTCTCCTCTTAGAGTGGCAAACGTGTAATCTGCATGCAGTGTCTTTATATATATGGAATTAATGTGAGACATTTTCTATTAATTTATATGATTTGCCAGATGAGAGTGAGCTGTTTTATTTTAAACTGCGTAGTAATTAAAATACATAGAAGACGAACATAAGTAACTTAAAATGTATTTCTGGAATCATGATGAAATTGTTAAACCTAGTAAAAGAATGTATATCTGCAATAAAGATGGGCTCAAAATTTTTAGTTTTAAAGTAATCATAATCATTTCAGTCATGCGTGTTTGAAGATTTATTTGTAGTGTTGAAAATATGTTCCCAAATTGTTATTATTAAAGAATTTCTTTTGCTGATTGGAATATATTATGAATGGTAAGTCAAAGAGAATCTGTGTGAAATAGTGCAAGCCAAACAGAAACTTTCATCTTATTTTGCTTTTTATAAATGTAAAATGAAGCTCTGTTATTCATAATAAAACTTAGTTCCTCCTTGTTTTGAAATTTTGTCTTAGATGAGGATTCTGATGCCAGTTCTGAAGATGATGAACCTATTCGGAAAAAGATTAAAATGCCTATTGTAAGTCCCTGGTTCATTCTAAACAGAGTGGCTCTATTTGCCCATGTAGTATATAATGTTGTCTTGTGTTTCCTATATTTCTTAGCAAAAGCGCTGTTTATTGTTTTGTATTATATGTTGCCAGAATATGTCTTCCTCATTTGTTCCATCATAACCTAAAAGGTTGAAAGGCAAATATATTTTAAAGCATATTTGTAAATACGTTTTTGTATAGTTTCTCATATTCCATCTTTGATGCTTATTCTGTTATATCATGTGTTTTAGTAGTTCTCAAAAACGAAAGACTTTTATATTTATTTAATAATTAAGTAAGTCAATTGTGATCACATATTGAGTAGCAAAACTTTTCCCATTACTGATAAAAATTGCTCGAAAATATCAAGTTATATATGACGGCAATAGCTTTCTCATGTACTTCTAGATACTGCATGCCGTTTAAAGTATAAATAAATGTTCACAACCCAGGAAAGTTCACCAACTAGAAAATGAAAATTCTGAAAAACCTTGACTGATGCATGGTATGCTAAAGAATTCTTTTCAGTCGTGACATTGTTTCAGAAAATTGCTCTACAAGATAATATAATGCGTAATCTTTAAAGGATGATAAAATATTGCAAATTGAAGTAATCTGTACCATTCATGTAATGAATAATTATTCCCGTTTTTGAGCTTCTCCTTTAAAATTTTGCTCTAATGTTGCCAGACTTGCCTGTAAGCCAAGCAATGAATTTCATGGGTTTTATATGTAAAATTGCAGGAACTCGACTTTTGCATTCTTTATATATAATATACACTGGATATCATAAATTAAGAAAAATCACGATTACTGAAAATGTTACATGTAGAATTTTATGAAACTTACCCACAATATAGAGCACATAGTAAGGTATCAAATAACATAAAAAGAAATTGCCAGACAGTGATGGTAGTATAGAAATTAGCACATGTATAAAATGAAGAAATCCAAAGTGTCAGTTTGCTATAGGAAAAGTACCTTCAATATGGAATATGATCGCCTACAGAAGAAATAGAGTACATACGGCGATGTATAGAGCTTTCAATTATGCGATCTATGATCTATCAGTTCCATAGGAAGCGACAGCCATTGCTCTTGCAAAGCAGTTGCAAGGGTTGGAGGGGGCGGATTGAGAATAGCTAGACGTCTCCCTAAAGCATCCCAAACGTGCTCGATAGGATTCATGTCCGGGGATGGAGCTGACCACTCCATGCCCATAATTGTTTCCCGTTGAAGATAATCATCTACGATGCAAGCCCTGTGTGGTCTTGCGTTGTTGTCCTGTAACAGGAAAGCATCAACTATTGCCCCGGCATATGGCCGCACATAAGCATCAAGGATGTCATCTCTATAAATCTGAGCATTCACGGTTTTCCTTGGAAAGACATGGAGATCTGTACGTCCACCCAAAGAGATACCACCCCAAACACAGACACTGGCTCTTCTGTATGCATCTCTTTCACGGATGTTTGACGGATAATAATGGATTCCAGGTTCTCTCCATATCAAATAACGCCTACTATCACTTTCTAGAGTAAACCTGGACTCATCCTTAAAGAGAGCAACCCTCCATTGATCAGGCGTCCAATGGACATGTTGTCCTGCCCACTGCAAACGGTTCCTCCTATGGCGTGACGTAAGCGGCATGCAAATGGCTGGTCGCCTCGCATACAGGCCACCTTTGTGAAGCCTTCTACGCGCAGTTGACGCTGACATCAACCTTCCGGTGGCTGCAGCAAGGGAGGATCTAAGAAGAGTCAGAGTGGCGGTTCTATTCCTGCGTGCACATAATATCAAATATCGGTCATCGGCGCTCGTCGTAGCGGTTGCCCGTCCTTGGCTGAACCTCCTAGATGCAGAATCTGTGGTTTGAAATTGCCTCCAAAGTCTATGAACCATAGAAGAACTCACATTAAGCCATCTGGCCACTTCTGTTTGACTTTGTCCTGCCTCTAGTCTCCCAATGACTCTCCTTCGTAGTTCTGCAGGCAAATCACGCCTGGAGGGCATTGTTACGAATTGGCTATCTCGGATTTCTGATGTCACTATCACAGTGAAATACGTGGGCTTGCTCTCAAACATGGACTTTTATGCTCCTCGCAGATGACGTATTCCGAGTGCAGCGCCACTAATTTGCATATTGCAGTTTTACTCAGCTAGTCTTACTTGGCAACATATTCAAATTTTACACGGTTTGGTTTATTTTTTAAGGGATTTATCGCTATTTTTGTGATTTTTCCTTAATTTATGATAACCAGTGTATATGTATATATATCAATGATTGAATTAAATGTATTAATATATTGCCAAATACTTGTGCAAAAACTGCGAAGTAATAAAATGATCTTCTCATTTACTTCATTCAAATACAATTCTACTAATTTTCTCAAAGGAGATAATATACGCAATACTCCATTAATAAATATACACTCTTAGACAAAAAAAAAAAAAAGAAAAAAACGGCGCACCAAGAAGGAGTTATCCGAATGGGACGAAAACCGGTAGAAGTGATGTACATGTACAGAAAAACAAATGATTACAGTTCGAGAAAATTGGATGATTTATTGAAGTGATAGAGCTTCACAAAGTGAAAAAGTCAGTAATGTGTTTGTCCACCTCTGGCCCTTATTCAAGCAGTTATTCGGCTTGGTGTCGATCGATAGAGGTTGCAGATGTCCTCCTGAGGGATATTGTGCCAAATTCTGTCCAACTGGAGAGTTAGATCGTCAACATCCCGAGCTGGTTGGAGGGTCCTGCCCATAATGCTCCAAACGTGCTCAATATGATAGAGATCCGCCGACCTTGCTGACCAAGGTAATGTTCGGCAAACAGTACAAAGATGTGCAGTATGAGGGCAGGCATTATTTTGCTGAAATAGCCCATGTTGGCGTGACATGAAGGGCAACACAACGGACCTTAGAACTTCGTTCGACGTACCGCTGTGCTGTAAGGTTGCGACGGATGACAACCAAAGGGGTCCTGTTATGAAATGAAATGGCACCCCAAACCATTACTCCTGGTTGTCAGCCTGTCTGCCAGAAGACAGTCAGGTTGGTATCACACCACTGTCCGGGGCCTCTCCAGACTCACCTTCGCTGGTCATCGGGGAGCGGGATTCATCACTGAAGACTATTCTACTCCAGTCAGTGACATTCCAGTGCGAATGAGCCCGACACCACTGCAAATGGGCCTGACGCTATACAGAGGTCAATGGTAGTCAGTGCCATGACCTCAGCCCCCTTTCTAAGAGCCGTCTATGAATGGCCCTTGGGGTAAATGAAGCATCGATTGCACACACAATCGATGATAATGATGCATCTGGGGCTGTGAGTGCCGCTGTGACGATTGCTCGGTCTTCTCTAGGTCTACTGCTTCCTTCTTGACGCTGCGTGCGGCCATAGTTCACCCATTCCTGCCAACATCGTCTAATAGTGGCATCGCTCCTGCTCTAATGTCGAGCTATTCGCCGATAAGCCAACCGGCTTCTGAGCCCAACTATACGACCTCTCTCAAATTCGGACATCAGCGCATATCGTTATATATATATATATATAATTTTCTGTGGAACTGTACTTTTCCTCTGGAATGTTTTATTAGATGTTGAATGAGAACAAGAAGCAGTGAAATGTAGATGTGCATTGAAACTGGACTTTAGGAGAGGTTATAATGGCAGTGAATTAATGAATGGCCTCTGCTATGTCACTGAATGTGTCAGTGAGCTTCAAATGCATGTAAAAATTATTCAGTATTAGTTGGACCTACTTGCTGATGTCAGATCAGGTGATCCTAATGGTGTTATGTTTCAACTATAGTGGGTCACTTAAAAATAGACAGAAGATTGTGACAACACTCCTTTCACTTACGAATCATATCCTCATCACTGCATAGTGGATATTTTAAGATGTTAAAGGATTCAACCATCTTCTGCAGCAGTCATTACAATGCCGCTGTGAGGCAAGCCAAAATAAAAAGAAGTGTGTTGTCTTAAAATGTCTGTTGTAAACTAAGAGTAATTTTACTTTGTAAATGGAGATTCTTCAGATTAATATCAGCAGCAGTAATTTCCATTTTATCCTCAGCATGTGAAAATGACCACTTACAAGTGGCTTTATATAAAGTATTCTATACTGGTGTGTAAATTTCCATTTGGTCAAATAAATCTGATCAGAACTGTAGAGAATTTTTGTGGAGACGTATTAAAATGTTGAGGAATGCAGTCGTCGATTTTAGTCGATTTAGACATATTAGTTGCTGGGTAGTTAAAACTACTGATTGCTCTTTGTTTAACTCGTGTTCAATTTATAATTTAGTACAGATCCATTTCAATGAGAAAGTCCGCATGCATAACTGTTCAGTCAGGCAGAGAGACCTCTTGTACCTTACCATATTCAAATAACTGAACCTCTAAAAAATTTCCATTGACCGTATTATATTTAGAAAGAAAGAAGAGAAGTTACATGATTAGTTTCACTAATTACGCAACTGTCATATGATGAATTATCAGAATTATTCTTAAAGCGTAGGTTTTGTGATTGAAAATTCTTTGCAAGTAAAGTGTGGGGAAAATTTACTTGGTGTTAAAATAAGAGATAGGGAATCCCAAGCTTGTTAATGTGATGAATGATGGTGAAAATTGTTTTTCATATTTAGCTTTTGAATTAAAAAGTAATTCTTGACTGGTCCTGGGTATGTTTCAGTATTTATAGCTGACAAAACTTCATTTAAGATATAAATTGTCATAGTATTTAAAAAATTCGCATCTGGTTGTAAGATAGGCTTGATTGAACAAGGCACCAAGATGTTTAAGTCTCTTACCCAATATTATGTAGTAGTAGAATGTCCAAAATCTGGACCGCTGGATTTGCAGTCCTTCCCCCCCCCCCCGGAAAGTGTTTGCAAAGAAGGAATTGGAATGCAAAAGGTCATCTTCCTTCAACTTATGCTGAAAGCTTCTGACACTGTAGATACTGTTTTATAATGAAGCATCTGGAGGGCTCTGTTTCTTAATTTCACCTCAGCTTTAAGCACCAATATGTTGAAGAAACACAGTCATTTGTTAGTATAAACCTGTGTGATCAATAGTTTGGCTCTAAAACTGCTGTTTTGCTTCACATACATCTCGAGCTGAAACGTTCTACCAAAGTTCATCATTGATTTTATACCTGCTGAAAAAGTTATGCCACTGATGTTGGCCTGCAAATCAATTATTATTATTTTTTGCTTCCATCATCATGACTGTCAATTCATACCAGCTTGAGAAATGATTTGCGCAGTGATATAGCTAAAAGAATTTTTTAATATTGGTTACTGAATATGAAACAGTGTGGGAATTTTTTATTTTGGCATTACATTTGGTGATGCTTGCAGACTTCATCCTACTGGACCATAAAGTGTTGAATTAATTAATGAGAAAAAAATTTGACAAATTTCTTTTGCTATGCAAAAAATAGATTTTATAGAAAGTATATGTGAGAATTTATTTATTCAGGACTCGGATAAGCTTTAAGCGTATGCAGGGAATCGGCTTAAGTATAGTAAATCATGTAATCGAGGTGTGACTTCCTCCTTGTGCAATAAAAGCAAGGTAAAACTTAGTGTAAGAACATGCCTTTGGTTCCCAATTGTATGATACATCACCACTTGTATAGCAGATGCTAGTTGAGCTTTATGATGATGCTGTGATTTTGAACGGTTTTGGATGTTGCAAATAAAAAGCCAAATTATCCAATCAATGAAATTAATGAAGAAATGTTGAGTAGTAGATTGAGATGATATAACAGAAGTTTGTAATCTTGCTGAATTTAAACTGATTATTCAAAATCGAGAACCACCGAAGTCCTATTAAATCTGCATCACATACTTTGTGCACTACAAGAAAATTCTGTAGACAAACTTGTCAGTAAGCAATGTTTTTATACTAGTAACTGGTCTGTGAGGAAGAATAAAGTCTAATACCCCTCTGGTGTAATTAACATGGTTTATAAAATACCTTTTTTAAGTATTTATTTATTTGCATATTTTCTCCATGCCTTTATCTGTGGAGAATTGGTATAAAAAAGCATTGTACATGCCATATTAGAAGGAAGGAGATGAGTATCTCGTGTGTGTGCATAATAGTTATATAAAGAAGCATATTTTAAATGGAAAGCTAAAAAAGAAACAAAGCAATAATTAACATCGTCCAGTGATAAATAAGGAGCATTCGAGAAAGTGTTTCAGTTATTGGTCATTGTTTAAATAAAATATTTTAAGATAAAAATGCTTGAAAAAAATCAGCATGTGGTATTGTAGATGCTGTAAATAACATAAAATTAACAAAAAGAATAATTTTTACCTAGCTTGAATCTTATTAGAAATGGTGTTTGCTAGAAATGACTCAAAATTATGAATTACAAAATAAATAGAAAATATTGATATTGTAACATGAAATAATATTTATATTTATTTGAAAAATATATGGGTGTATGAAGAATTATGCAGTCTGTTTGACTTTTTGGGGAGGGGAAGGGTTACCTTTGTTCATTTGATAGTGAAGTATCAGTTCACAATAAAAACTAAGCTGTTGATTGTTGTTATAAAAAATTTAGTGTATTTGATGCACATATATTTTACTTTCTCCAGTTTTTTTATATAATTGAATTCAGAATATAAAATGTTATAGAACTGTGTTTTTCTTTTCTTTTATTTTATTCTCCTATGCTTTAAAAAAAATTCTATATATCCATTCTTTGGCTGTCTTACGTCTCCAGTGATAGTAATGTTACAAAATTAATAATGCAGATAATGTAATTTCGTTTTTAATTCCTTTTTAGGATGATGAGATCAAGGCTTTAGTATGTCAGATTCTTGATGAAGCAGATTTACGAGAAATGACTATGAAAATAGTAATCAAACAGGTAATACAAGTGTTCTTTTATGAGATTTAGTGTATAGTTTCCATAAATATTCTTTTCTTGTAAACTTTGTCGTGTTTCATAGGTCTCAGATGCATATCCTGATTTTGATTTGAGTCATAAGAAAGCATTCATTAAAACAACAATCAAATCAGTAAGTGTGTTTAGTTTCTTTTTTTTAACAAACATTTTTGTTACCAAAATTAAAATTGTCTTGAGGTATTTCTAAGTCTGTCTGTTCAGTTATTTTTCACTCGGTTCTCTAATCTGAAAATACATTAACATTGAAGAGTGTTAGAAAAATGTGTTTTACAGATAGAATGGAATTAAGTACTCTTATGTAGAGAAATTTAAGAAACACAATGAATACAAAATTATTAAAATTTTCTACTTTTCATCCTTGAAGTTTTTGTCTTGATACCTTTATTTTTTCTTTCTGTTTTTACCCATAATTTTCATGACCTACAAGCATGAAAAACTGAATAAACAATTCTATTCTTGTGATATGGATAGGAATCTGTGTAAAGGAACCATTACCATTTCACATTCTGAAGTTACTCTGAGTATGGTATCATTAAAGAAATAAGCTTAGGAGCTTCATCTAGTAATCACATGCGTTTTTTAGAATGACAAAAATCGTTAATTTGAAAATTCAGAGGTGAAGAGAAAAATTAATGAGGAAGAAATTGTTTTTCACCGTCTGTTATTGAAGATGAATTAGCAGATTAAATAGAGACTAGTATAAGAATTAATTTGTTTATTAAAGAAAATAGTCATAATAGAGTGTTAAGTGACGGAAATGGATGTGAATTAGCTAAAATATCCCCCCCAAAATTACAAATGACGACACCTATTGTACACTGCACAAAAAGAAAAAAAAGGGGCCAGCTCTATATCTCATGTTCTACTGGGACGATTCATGAAATTCAACTTGAGTTTTTCATGTCTCAAAAGCGCGACTTGGATATGTATTAGATTTATATACAACATTGTTCTAATGTTGGTATTTTGACGCAAAATCGGACTTTTTCTGAAATGACATTCCAATATTTTTCCATATTTGGATTCTACAACTCAAATTATGCCAATGTAAAAATCGCACGAGTAGTTTTTAAAAAATTAGCTCTGAGAATTTTATTTCTGTGTTAATTAAATTTGGTATATATTTAATAATCTGTCGTTTTTTATTAAACTTATTTGGTTCTTCCTTTCACATTCAAAATTTAGGTTCATTTTAAATAAAATTCGCCCATTTTTTATGATATATTTTTAAATAATTTTTGTAAACTTTTCGAAAAAAATTTGAATTTTAATGTATAAAATTTTTACCATCATTTTAAAGTAGATGGTGTACTCCTAAGGATATCTGCAAAAAATTAGAAATTTTTATTCAAGATTTCCGAAGATATACGTGAATTTACATATTAGCATATTTTGAAATTTGGCATATTTGTTGACATCAGATGTGCATATTTGTTGACATCAAAACATCAGATGTTGTTTAGGCAGTTTCTTAAAATTATTTGACAGTAGGAATGATGTGACTTTTTTCCCTCGTGCACAATTAAAAAAGGGAAGGGAAGAATAGGTTGCTATATAATAAGAAGTTCGCCAAGTGAATGATTCTTGGCGGAAACTGGAAAAAAATGCGCCGAGATAAATTTTTTTTTTCCTCCGTAAATATGAATTCTCTTTTCCTTAGATACAGAACGTTCGTGAATTTTGGATGAAATGTATATCTTTTGATGACCCTCAGCCGTATTCAAAATAAAATCACTACGACTGATGTTTTCGCGTTCAGTTGTTTCCTTGTAAATTATCACTTCCAAATCAAGAATATTAAAAAGGACTTGAACTAGACAACGCCTGGATGAGGACTTCACTAAGTATTTTTTAGCCATCTGATCCAAAACATCCTAAAAATTCACACTTCCCGATGTCTTTTTTCATCAGATGCGATTTCCAATGTTGGGTGCATGGTATTCAGTAGCAGGACGTTCTTGTTTTTCTCTCCTTGTGAATTCCCCTCATCCCTCATATTTTTGAAACAATAAGGTACTTCTACTTTTGAATGATTTATTGTCCCAACTCAGCTTAATCATGAACTCATTTCTTTTACTAATTTCAACAAAGTAAAAAAATTGTTCATTGTCAGGTTTCTTCCAGTTTAGTAAGGTTCCATCAAGCGAAATGCTGCATGTTCAACTACTGTTTCTGCAGCAGCTGGTCTTGTTTTGCCTTTTCCGAAATAGAAAAATCTGTTCAGTAAATCTTTTGACTGCAAATCACTAACAAGCCAAAATTTAATGCTGAATTTGTTCAGGTTTTGGGGCATATACTGAATGAATAGGCATCAGGTTTTCATGGGAAATAGTTATTAATCCACTGTTATATTTTCGTCTGATTTATAACATTTCAAACAGTTTTCAATAAAAGCATTTTAATTATCCAAAACAAGGGCAAATGGATCAGTTTGCAGTCCTTGGGATCTAGTTGATTTCTTGTCAAAGTACCAATATTTCATAATTTCCAGAAAGCTATCCTTAGCCATTGTCTCAGTGAAAAATGCTAACCCCAAGATTTTGACCATAAACTCTAATTAGAAAGACCTTTTGCAGCCAAAGCTCCACAAACATAGAACAGTGAAATTGAAAGCATCTAATTCATTGAGTGGCAAACTCCAGTTTGGATTTCGGGATTTCTTACGTACCTTTTCATCAGTGCACTGTTGAATGTGACACAAAATTTTTATGTAGATAAACAATCTTCATGCACTACTTGAATTACCATCAATTATTTTTCTCTTTGCATTTGAAGTAGGTCTAGTTACTTCTTGTAAGACATTTTGATGATGTTGTCTCCTTGTAACACTTGTTGAAATATTTCCTGTTTTCCAAACGGAACCATCATTCATTATTTCTACATCATTTTGAATTTACTTTGGATACATCTTCCTCGTTCTCGAGTTTTGTTTTGTTGTCTTTCACTACTTTCTCGAGCTCGACTACTGCTGTTGATTTCACTTACGGAAACCATATTAGTAGAAGGCAATGTAATATTTTCTTGATTTAAATTTTTACTTTCCTTTTCTGTTTTGTGAACAGATTTTCCGTCAGATGATCCCGATTCACTTGTTTCAATAGGAACAATCCAGTCCTTATTGGATAACTTGGATGTAGTTTCAGTATGAAATTCTTCATCAGGTTCAATTTCTGAAGCAAAATTATCATCAGAAAGACTTTCAGAAATGTTCACGTTCATTCCTCCATTAGACATTTTCTACCAGCGCCTTCTAAGCGACATGATAAACAGGTCAGAACGACAAAGCTATCCAAATGAAGTAAAGTACATTTGTGACTACTGAAAAATAACTTTCTTACACAAGGGAAATATGCAGACATGTGGGGTTCAAAAATTCCAAGCAGTTGTTTTTATTACCCCCTCCCCACTCACATCTGTAAAATATGCAGTCTTCCTTACCAAATATGCACTTGTTTACCTATCAGCAATAAACCAGAAATAGCTTTAAAAAAGACATAAAAATAGGGAGAAATATATGATTTTCTGGATACCATCAAAATTAACAATAGCCATAATTCTAGGTATAAGCAATAATATTGATAAAAGTAATTATTTTAAATGGACAAAAAAGATATCATGCAGTACTTGGAAGTTTTTAGAAAAAGTCAAAATGTGTGAAAGTTATAAATAAAGAATTAAAAAAATATGTTCAGTTAAAATGGAGATACTGTCAAAATGACCGTTGCCGTAATTCTAGTGTTAACTTCGTAAATCTTAGTTTACCTGTATATTATTACTTTTTGCTACTACATATTATAAACAGGGTTCCTATGGTCCATAAAAGTCCTTAGGTTTTTTTTTAAAAAAGTTTTAGTCCTTAAAAGCCCTTAACTTTGGCCAAAACCAGCAAAGGGTCTTTAATTTTAGTCATATGACTTTCTGTCTG
>KK114614.1:17230-41612 GCA_000611955.2 Stegodyphus mimosarum | reverse complement strand
TTTTTTTTTTTTTTTTTTTTTTTTTTTTTTTTTTTTTTTGCAATTGCCAGTTTGAGTGTGAATTACCATTTGGAGGAATATTTTTTCTTGATGCTTTGACAAATATGTATTTGATGAGTTAATGTTTGAAGTCTTTCCTTCTTCTTAACATAAACGGTGGGTATCCAGTTTAAGGCACGAGGCCCTGCCTTGATTGAAGCATAAACATTTCAAAATAATTTGTTTTTTGCAAATGAAGAGTTTATAAAATATTGCATCAAAAACAGCTTTTCCTTTTTTGAGATATGAGTTCGTTTAGTAAGCAGTGCTAAATTTGGTGTTTATCAACATTTTGGCAATTTGAAGATCAATTTGTATACAAATTTTTAATTCGGAGATTAGCAAAACTTTGACAATTTTCCCTAAAAACATAATAACATTGATAAATATCATAAAAATAATGATGATATATTAAAATTATATATATTTAAGAAGTAATATTAAAATGAAATATTTCTGGTTTCTTCTGCTGTATTTTAAAGTGTATTGCTGTATTTTACTTTCAATTTTAGTGACTTACAAATATTTTAATTTTGAAAAGTAAACAAGATAATTTCTATAAAGTTTTTCAGATGCACTTCTTAGAAAGAACAAAAATGCTATGTAGTTATTTTTAAATTAATTTCATTTGTATCTTTATATATATATATATGGTGTCATTCTACTTTGGTTTTAAGGATGGCAACAGTATTAAGATTTAATATTTTAATGATTTATATAAACATAGAAAAATGAAAAGAAGTAAGATGGAAAATAAATCTGTAGCATTGGGTGACATCACATAAGCGGTTATCGGTAATCATCACTTCAAAAAGGAAGTATTGAGTCTCTTGTTAAATGCGCAATCGTTTCAAGCTCCGCTCTCCATGCTACCATCGTGTCTTAATGCTCACGTGCCGAAGAAGGGCGAATTTTATCTCACAGCTTTCAGAACCATCTAGCTGCTGATACCATTGCCAGGTGTGGGAAGGAGAAAGGTGGATGAGTTGTAGAAGCGAATGACCACACAGCCGTTCTGCCTTACCAGGCGTCTTCATCTGGGTAGGATCTTAAAAGAAAGAAAAAGAAAAAACAAGCAGAAAAAGTGAAAAAAAAATTCAATCAAAATTCAATGTTAGCTTTGTGCACCACCATTTCATCTTATCAGCAGAGATTGACATGATAATGGTGCTTTCATGGCGTATCTTTTGTACTTTGTAATAATCAGATGAATGAACTTTCATTGTCTCACAAGGATCGAAGAATTTGGGATGAAGTTTAAGTCTAAGTTTCAGTCAAAGTTTCAGTTTAAGTTGAAGTGTCAGTCCAAGTTTGTATTTGCAGGCAGGTTTGTGACATTTCTTATACTGTTGTAGATTTGCTTGCTGTAAATGAGGTATGTTCCATTGAGCTGCAATATGTAAGGCATCGTTTTCATCATCTTGCTGTGTCAGCAATTTCATTTCCTTTGAATTTAGTTTAAATTTTTTTCGTTTATACTCCCAGACCCGTTTCTTGCATTTCTTTGGGCATGAAGCGGCTAAGGAATATGAAACAGTAATTTTTCTTCCAAGTATGTCAGCATTCTTTGTTGCCTGAAAAGCTTCAACTGTTTCTTTTTCCTGTATGCAACTTGCGGTAGCATTTGTATGTACAGATGATAAATTCAGAGTTATATGGGATGAGTTTGGAAAAAGTTTTATAATTTGTGAAATTGGAGTATCAACTGGAATGTCTAAGAGACAAGTAGTTTCCTTGGATTATATCTCCATTCTTCCTGTTCCTTTGCATCTTTTTTTTCAGCATAGCAACATCTAAAATATCAGAAGAGAAAGGTTTGATTTCTTCTGTAGTGAAGATTTCGTCTGTAATGATATCACTAGGCAAATGTTCCAGATACAGGATTCTAGTATCTGTTGCTTCATCATCAAGAGTCTTCTGTGAAACAAGTAGTATTTCAGCTTTTGGAGTTTCTGCACTTTTAGCAGGTGTTTTCTCTTTTGTTTGTTCAACACATCCTTGTTCAAATTGATTCAGTTGATTTTTCACAGTTTCTTCATTATTCTGCATGCTTGGATCATCATTGACATCACCATCAGCTTCATGACTGTCATCATCATCATCGCCGTTGCCATCAACATCGTCTTCACTTACATCATCTTCATTAGCTTCATAAGTGCTATCTATCATAATCAGCAGCATCATTAGCTTCATCATCGCCAATATCATGGTCTTGATCCATGTTGTTATCTACGTCAACATCTTTAATGTTATCTTCGTCAATATCATTGTCATGAGCCTCATGATTAGTATCATCATGATCATCTAATTCCAAACTCTCATGGGCATCATCATCATTTTCTTAGCTGTTTTCTTGAACTGATTTTTATTTCTTCTGTTTCCTGAAAAGCTTTCATAACAGCGTCAACTTGTGTGGTGTGTGAGGAATAATGAATAAATGTAGAACTTCCTTGCAAATGTCAGAGTTCGAGATGTGTGAAGGATGAGGTGGAAATGTTTGATCATCAGTAACATGAGCAGTGTTAACAAAAAATTGGATCATCATTATTGTTGCATAAATGAATAACATCTGTATCAAATGTAAACTGAGTTTGTTGTAAGCAGTCAATTCCAATAATCACCTCAAGAGGAATCATATAGTCTTTCACTACATGGATTTTAGCTGGTAAAACAGCGTTTTGAATTTGGATGTAGTCCTAAAAGAATCCAATGCTTTGAACTGTGTCTCGGCCAAGTCCTGAAAATGTAATGATGGAGAACCAATTTTGCAGTATGTTTTCTCATTAATTAGCATTGCTTGTGATCCAGTGTCATAGAGGGCAGTTAACAGGGTTCCTTTAAGTTGAATATCAATGTGCATAGGATGTTTAGAAAAATTTTGAGCAGACAGTGCATTTGAAGTACTATCAGATGTAGAACATTTAGGAGCAGAGTCCGTGGTAGGACTACTAGAATTTTTGGGATAGTTGGCAGGAACATGACCATAATTTTGGCAGCCATAACAAAATTCGATATTAGATTTATTTGGACAATTATTGGTTTTATGCCCTTTTAAACCACAGGAATAACATACTGGTTGCATATCTGATATATGATTGTTTTCAATTTTAACATTGGGAAGAGAGTTAGGAAATTTCTTTTGAGTATTTTGCTTCGAATGTTTTGAATTGTTAAAGAGTTTTTCGTAAATCCCCAGTTTTTCTTTAAATTCAGGAATGGATTTACAGCCGTACAAAATCATTTTGTTGTTTGAAGAATCAAGAATACCATTTTAACATACTCAGTCAAAGAAGAATCATCCATTGAACCTCTCTATGCGAGATCTCTCATAGCTAAAAAATATTCTTGTAAGATTTCAAATGGTTTCATATAATGAGATTCCATTATTTGATGTAATTGAATGCTGTTAATTTTGTCTGAAAATTCATCTAACAAATGGCGTTTTAATTCTTTCCATTTAGTAATTCCGCGAATTGATCTTATTAAAGTTAAAGCTGGACCTGTAAGACATTTTTTAACAAAAATTACTTGGTGAACAGGATTCGCTATCTGATAGAGATTAAAAATGTCTTCTATATTGGAAATAAAATTTTCAGTGCTGTAATTATCACGAGAGGAAAAGGGTAAGATTAAATCAACAATGTCTTTTAAACCAAAAGATTAAAAAGAAACACTCTGTGCTTGCGAAAGCAATGAATTTCCAGGCGAGCTATTGACACAGATATTCGCCTGCATTTGTTTACATAAAGATTCATCTAGAGTCCGATTAATGATCATTTCGGCGTTGCTATGCGTTAACAGTGAACTTTGCACAAAAGCATCGTCATCAAGGTTGCTGTAGTCAGTGGAATCCGATTTTAATAATGAGATGTCAACAAAATTTATGAGAATTGTGTCTGCACACTTTTCAGTATCGGTGGAAAACTCTAAGTACAGTAAGTTACATATGGCAATTGAATCTGCAATTGAAAATTCTTTTATATTTTTTTGTTTCGTATCTTCAAAATTAAATGGTTTGGGAAAGCCAGAAAAATTGTGGAGACATGCACGATTCTGCCAATCACCATCTATTCTAAAAACTAAACGATGTAAAAGCTTGATATGCTTGGTACTGGCAGTTTTTAATGACCGTGCAATGTTGGGGTAATTATTGAAAGTAGCCATTATTTATCAGTTTTGTTTTTACCAAAGGTCAAATTCACAAAATGTGCGTGTTTCGATTTCATAAAATGTTATAGGTTTGTTTTGAAAAATTATCACACCAATATATATTCTTAATTTTTCTTAGTATATTACACAAAACTATGATGTTGAAACACTCAAAAATCATAAATGAAATTGTGAACATACAATTCAAACAAATTGTAAAATGTGTCTTCAAATTCTTAGATGTTAAAAATAGAAAATGGAATTTCATGTTAAGATAGAAGTAATAACTTCAAATACGTTTTAACTTCATATAACAGTACATAGCCCTTGCAAAATATTTGCATCACAAGAAATAAGGAAATATGTGCATCAAAAGTGAAAGTGTTAATTCTTCAAAGTAACCTTTTAATACATCAACAATTCTTTAAATACTCTTCAATTAAACTTCATCAATACTCTTTAATTAATTTTCATCACACTTCAAGTAATCATCAAATAAATCATCGAAAGAAGAGCATTGGTATTTTGAAGTAATTGAAACATAGTACTTACGGTTTGGATGCAGCAGAGGAATGATCAGGACATTCGATGAGCAACATAACATGAAAAAAAGATTTTTGTTGGCAGGCATCTAGGGGAATTTAGTAAAGAATGTTACATTTTAAAGAAGTCAAAAGAGTGTGGTTAAAGAGGTCATGACGGAGTTTGAGGGACTGAGCCCCCATGTAGGTTGTCATTCTACTTTGGTTTTAAGGATGACACCAGAATTAAGATTTAATATTTTAATGATTTAAATAAGCATAGAAAAATTAAAAGAAGTATGATTGAAAATAAGCTCGTAGCATTGGGTGACATCACATAAGCAGTTATCAGTAATCATCACATCAAAAAAGAAAGTTTTGAGTCTGGTTAAATGTGTAGCTTCGTTCTCCACGCTACCATCGTGTCTTAGCTCTCACGTACCGAAGGACAAATTTTTTCTCACAGCTTTCCGAACCATCTAGCTGTTAATGCAGTTGTCAGGTGTGAGAGGGAGAAAGGTGGATGAGTTTTAGAAGCGATATATATGTATGTAACTCTCTTTTCCCCATGTAACTGTTTCAAAATATTTAAATGTGTATCAGTCTTCTCTTAAAATTTCACTTGCACTTTCCTTCCCCCCCAAAAAAGTCTTCTGGCTTTCAAAGTTGGTAGCGATAATATTTCTTTTGGATTTAAGGACTGATATCTCAGAAGATTTAAAGGCAAGATTTATAGATTATTATTTTGAAGGCTTTATTTAGAGACCAACAATTTTCAGAAAAATGTGATGAAATCAAGAGTGTGTTAATGGTATTAACACATGATGGAGGTGTCTTATAGGAAATTTATGGGGAATTTTTGGAGTAGTAAAAACAAAATTATTTGAATTTCTTCTTTTAATGGCAGAAGTCTTTTGGTTAACAAATTCCCTTTATACTCTTATCTTTACACTAGACACAGGTATTAAAGGAAGCAAAGAAATTGAAAACTGACAATTAATTAAAAGATTAATTTTATGTCTCAGTGCACCAGTCTAATTGCATGCCCAAAATTCTAATAATTTTGCCCTAAATTTTGTTGCTCGGTGTTTCACTAAATTCTAAAAATTTGTGTTTGCCACACTAGCTCTGGTGCCAAACTTGACCTTGAATCATTTTATATTTATTCTCAAATCTTTTATTAAACAAGTGAAATTATTATTCTATATCATTTAAGTATATGCAGTTCTTTAGAAAACAGAAATCTTTAATTAAATCTGAAAATTCTAAAATGAGGGAAAAATGATTGAAAACAAAATCGATTTTATAAAAAGAGAAAATTTTTCTTCAAAGGTACATTGTTGAAATATTAACAAATTAGGAGATGAAGGAGGGACTAGTGGGAACATTAATTTGCTTATTGAAACAAATAACCTTAGAAAAGAGGCTAAAGAGAAGGAAACATTTAAATAGCTTAATTCAAAATAAAAAGATGCATAAACAGTTTTTCTTTTGTTGTTGCTGCAAAACTTAAATATTTGTATTTACTTTTAATGTATCATTATAATAATATTTTAGAATCAACGTTATAAATTCTAACTGCTGTAAATTGTTCTGGCAGTTTTTAAATGGAAATTATTTGAAACATTAAAAAAAAATTGTAACTGTGTAACTTTATTAAGACAAAGGCTATCTTACTATGTAATTTGATTATGTGTCACTTAAAAGCTGATCTATAAATTTACCTCTACATGTTAAGGTGAATTTTCTCCTTACCTTGATCCTTATTGTGTATACAAGCTACGACAAAAATGTGAAAATTTAACGTAAAACTTTATTCCTTACAGCGAATGAGACTTAAATAATACAAAACAACCTATCATCTTTGGTGCTTCAGTGGCTTATTGCAACATAATATTATATACTGTATATTAACTGCCTTACACTACAGCAGATCTACACAAAGGTATAACACTGGATTAGGAAAAGTGCAACTTACTTTAAAAAATTACCAACCATACCAACGTCAGGTATTCATATCTGGTCAGCAGCTGTTTGTGAATAATATTTGTATTAAAATTGGAGTAACCATTTTTGACCCAGCAAATGCATATCTGACTGATTTCAACTGATTTTATGACCTTGTTACACAAAAAACATCAAATTGCTGCTCTAATGGGATAGCTGTTGCCTGCACTTCACCTGTGCCATGGTGTGCACTGTTTTCTTCTTCAGGAATACAGCACATATTGCCATCTGTTGCTCATACTTTGTGCCACAAAGATAACTACTGCTAACTTACAAATTAAATATGTGTTTCAGAATTTTATTGCACTTTTAAAGTCTTTATTTGAATCGCATATATTTTCAGTATTTTACCTCTATCATATTCTTAGTATTTGTAATCACAGTTTTTGTACATGATGCTTGTGAAAAGTGAATACAAGCTTTATCAGTTTATTTATTGTAGGTATGTTCATATAATTAAGTTTCTCTAATGTTGGATAATTGAGAAGTTTCTGTACTAGGAGTAGGTTTTGAAACCTTTTATTTACTAAGAGTATAATTATTTATCTTTTATGTGGCCTGTGCAGTTAACATTTTCAAGTAGGTTACTTTCTGGTGCCTGTTTTAGATTGATGTTAAATATTCTCTTAAAATTCTCTTGATGTTAAATATCCTCTTAAAATTCTCTATAAACTTTCAGGAGTGAAAGATGAATGGCTCATTTGATAACTATTGTCTCTTATTGGGTTAGACAGCACTACTGACTAGTTTTGTAACTGGCTGCAAGGAAACAGTAATTTTGATTTTTAAAAAACTTTGAAACTGAATTGAAAAGTGATCGAAATCACTTGTTTCCCCCCCTTTTTTTTAATCTGACTGGATTTTTTATGGAGGATGTGGAACTTTTTTGCATTTAATTTACTATGGCAAAATAAATATTTTTCTTACTTTTTTTTTTCAAGTCAAAATTGACACTTTGCCCAGAGGACTATTAATTTCGTTTTGGCATTTTGCGTTGATTCACTTTTCAAATTGTTGCCACCAATTATTATCACACCGTATTCTATTTAAAGAAATTAAATAATGAAGAATCTGCATAAATATATGTATGTTTCTCGCATTGTGATAAAAGAATAGCCCTAATTTGGAATTTGTTTTATTATCGATTTCATATTTTGTAAAACTTAATGAATGTTTGATTAACAAACTGAAGGATTTCAAAGTGACCAGTGGCAACGTTGCACAGAAAAAATATTTTTATCTCCAGCGACCAAGACTGTATCGGAAATTCTAAAGATATGCTCATTTTAAAATTATTTTGCGATATTGCTCTTAAACAGAATTTTATGGTTTAAGTGCGAAGAAAATGATATTTAATAAATAATGGTTATGCACAAAATGACTTTTTTTTTTCCTAGCTGGATGGAACTGTTCAAAAAGGTTAACTTTCTATTTTAAAAACCATTATATCCCTAATATAAAAACTGTTCTCATAAAGTTCTCAATCTAATTTAGAGAATATGTAATCGAAATCATTGGTAGGTTCAAGAGTTAAGGAACTGACGCTTGTAGCCACTTTTTATAAAATCCTTATATACCTACAAAAAACATAATTTTAAAACTATATTTGACAATGCAACTAAAGCTATAGATCATTGACACTTAACCCCTGTTCTTTTCCCAAGTGTGGGTTCCAAGTGATTTTCATGGTTTTGTCCTTTAATATAAATATGAGCTGTATCTATTAGAAAGATCTTTATGAAGGTCCACCTATCTGACACATAGCCTAGTTTACTTTCTTGTGATCAAATAATTGTTTAAAGGTATTTGCATTAACCTAGATTATTTGGTTTTCTAAAATTTTTGTTCAGAAGTAAATATGTTCCACATAAAAATAATACAAAGATATGCAGTTTTTTGCAATTTTCTATTTTGATAATTTTAATGTAGTTTATTTTTTACTTTTTTCTTTTCCTTTTAATGTGTATTTATTTTATTTTATTTATTTTTCAGCATCTACTACAATATCTGGCCTAATATATTTTATTTCATTTTATTTATGTTCTGTAAATTGTAATAACAGCTCTGCATCTTACTTTTTTAACACTTTGTCTTCATTTTAAATACATTTTTTATTAATTGTTTATACTGTATGTTTTTCATAAGTCATAAAAATAAAATTTTTACTACTGTTTTGAGTTCGTTTTTTATTTTTAAACGAAAAAGAATGGCTACTTAGTATTAAAAAAAACTGTGTAAGTAAATGCAAAAAGGATTTCACAAAGTAAAATTTGTATTGAATATTACATAATTTTAATACAAATTTTTATCTTCAATATTTAAAGATAATTCTTAAAAACACATTTATATAGGGTGCTCAAGAAGAGTGGCTAGGTAATTGATTTTCTTTAATATGATTTTCGGTGCATAATTTCAGTTACAAAGTTTTTTAAAGTAAATATAAATTCTATTCTAATATGGTTTCTTGTGGACCAGAAATTCCATTTAGGGAAATGCTCATCCTGTAAAGCAGCAGGAACTCATCTTATTTAAGTACTGAAGTAAATTAGATACAGAGTTCCATATTTCTGCCTTCTCGAAGGTATAATTTCTTCTTAGGCAGATATCCCTCATGGTTTTGCCATATTTGAACAACGGTGGTGAACAGACTTCCTGTGTGGTTGGTTTTCCTCATGTATAAAGTGAATATGAGACAGTTTCCATAAAAAAGTTCTCCACAAAGGCTTCCATCCTCCTATGAAGATAATCCTTGTGGTTTTACCATATTCAAATAAGCTTTTATATTTTCCAGCAAGAGCTCTGGCAAGCCTAATGCTTCCTTACTAGTTATTTCTTAGCTTACCATGCTGTCTCTCAGTCGAGTTCTGAATTTCCTTGTTTTAGATTTGAAGATTTGTGCAAAGCAATTCTTATTGTATATCATGCTGGTTCTCTGTTTACAGTTATTTATAAGCTTTAATGTTAAAGAATAACATTCCAGCAGCTCAGAATAACAAACCTGTTAATCCTAAGCTTTCAGAAAAATATTTAATGTTGTGTATCAAATTGCCTATAGTACAAACTACAATGGCCAGACAAAGTCCAGCTTAATGTCATAATCAATAATTACTCCGCTATGGTTCAAATATTAAAAAAGAAACTATAGTAAAATTTACCATGCTTCTTAACTGGTATATTTTGCTTCATATAGTTTTGGCAACATCCACAGCATATTTCCATCATGTGAATCACCATGTAGCAGGTTAATCTAAGAAACATTATATCCTCATGCTTAAGTTTCTGAACTACTATAATGTTAACAGCATGAAAAGCATATGCCACAATAGTAATAAGCAATTCTGTATTTATAATATTTGGGGAGGAATAGGAATACTCATAAGCAATGGCTCTTAAATTAATTTTTCTTGCAATACATAATTATTTAAGCCATCTTTATCTGTACAAAACTATCAAGAAACTTGTATTTTCTTTTAAAATGGAAGATTAAATTCCCTGTTATGTCTTTTTACAAAATACCTCTAAAGTTTCATAGATCTCATTTAATGTGGACTTCCAATCTTTCAAAGCTTGCAGTTGTGTAATATGAAATATGGCACTAAATTTAGTCTCACTGTATAACATATTAGGTATTGCTTCATTCAAAGTATTAGCAATGTAATTTACCATTTCATACGTAAAATAAACAATAGATATGATTATCATATATATATTTCATCAGATGGAACTGTAATTAAATCTATCAAAACTTCTCTCAAGAACTTAGAAAAGGCAAACAATAGAAATATTGTCTAAAAAATTTTATTCCACTTTATCTAATCACTTAGAAGTAATTTAATTCTTACTGTGGAATACACCCAAGAGTAACTTTTGCATCGTTTGCAAATCTCCTAAAGAATAACCTAGGAAAAAACTTTAAAACAGCACCACCTATGAATTAGTTTATGTCCAGTGATAAGATAGCTCAATGCTGGTAGTTTTTTCTGGGTTCAAAGTGTAGCAAATACGCTGCTTGCGTGAGAGTTTTCATGATGTTCCTCTTGTGTAAAACGAATGTAGACAGGTTTCCTAAAGTCGTCCAAGACGGCATCCCTACCCTGGAAGTAGAAAGTGCGTTTTGTAAAAATCTAAATGATCCAGTCTAATCCTTTTTGTCTATACAATTAAAAATTTTTCTAAAATCATTAATTAACAGTTATGTAAGTAAAATGGATTTAAAATATGAATTAACACTAAAAAATTCAGTATTGAATGGCCTAAAGTAATGAAACAATAATCAATACTCTCACAAAAATGCAAAAACAGGTAATATTTACTTAGTTTTTAAAACTGATAGCACCTTTTCCCTTCAGTTTCACATAAAGTGATGATGCAACAATATTAATGCAAATAAAATAATACTTAAATGAACTAAAGCCGTACTCATACTTCTATCACTTTGTGTGTTTGTCTGTCTTCTTCTATCACTCTGTGTGTTTCTTCTATCACTGTGGCTGTTAACTAAGATCTGGTGAAATAATTCTTACCGATCATGTTTTTTAACTTGTTATATTTTGTTATGTAACCTAGTTTCTCGGAGCTTGAGATTGATTACTTGGAAGTTAATTTATAATGAGATTAATGTTTATAAAATTTATGTTTAGGAATCACTGGGAGGCTTTTTTGTTGTTGAAAGGGTAGCTCCCAGTGTGTCTTTCTGGCTGAACAATGTTTCGGCTGAGGTTACGTCCCATTATAATGTAATATAATACCATCTTTCTTCTAAAACGTATGCAGTTCAACTTATCATTACATAACTTGTTGTCACAGCTCGCCAGTATTTAAAATCTAGCAAAGCAGAATGATTGTCTATTTTATGCACGATTCAGCAACTAATCAAATATGGCTGTATCATCAAATCTGCAGCCCTCTTACTCATTTTTGTTGACACTTGCCCTTCTTATTGGATAAAAATATTTAGTATTTGAAAAAAAAATGTATAACCTTCTTATTGCTTTAAATAAGAATCAACAATAAATCATATTTGTGCAAAACAGGCCATATAAAATAACCATTAGCATGCAAACTACCTGGCAGTGTTCAGTAAAATTCCAGAAAATGTTATCAGCATTATTGCCAACAGAGCAGAGTGACCAATGTTAAGTATTATTTCATTTCTGCTGCGCTGCAGGACATTCAAAAAAGCATATTTAGCGGGAAGCCAGTGTCATTTCCTATCAGATGGCAGCACCTTATAATTTTCATCTCTCCTGTAATGGCCACATTGATAATAACTTTCACACACGGAGTATAATGAAGGAGGTGAAACTGCCTAGTAGAAAAACGGGTCCAAAAATGTCGGGATCACTAGAGGGCGTTGCTGTTGCATCTGTGCCATTTCAAATGTAAACATTTATTGAGCCGCCAGTCGGCTAAACTTCCTAATTATGAAGAAATGTTTATGATTTTATGCAATGGATTGCTTTATTATCAACGCTCGAAAAATAATTTTCTGCATTAGACAGGCATAGGGCTATTGCCCAAAAGACTTTCGATAAGAAGTTGTTACTGAAGTACACATTTTTAAGTTCGTCGGATAATATTTTGTTCACTAATGATTGTATTTTATTCCTCAAATAAAGAATGCCAAAAAATGCAGCATGAATTTGAAAGCTTTTTACTATTATAAAATTAATTTACAGCTTTCATGCTGTAAGGCTTGTAGTACTTTTTATGAATGATTAATTTGAAGATATTTTTCAGCTCCCCTTTAGAAAAATAATCATATTACTAGTAATAATACTTACTGAATATATGTTAAATTTAATTAGAATAGGTTCTTCCCGTCTCCCATTTTTTAAAATGCTTAGATACCAGTTTAATATAAACTGTGGTGGAAATTTAATAAAGGCTGATAGAATTTTTTGCTTCAGTCAGTAAATTTTGTGATTTTAAAAGAATATTATGACATTTGTTAAAAATGTGATATTGATTTATTCTTTATGAATCAGACGTCAATTTTGATTTTGATATTTTTATCGTTTTTTGTTAAGAATTTCAATATCTTTTGTTATTTGAGAACAACTGAATTATGTTTCAAATTGATTTGACAAGATTTTAAAATAGAATTCAGTTAAGTATTCTGAACTCTCTTTACATTATTCATATTTAAATATAAAGAGTAAAATATATATTCAAACTAATTCAATCTATCTTTAATTTGTCTTGCTTAAACTAACTTCTAACCAATAAATGCAGTATTTTAACGGAAAAAATAATCCCGATCTTTTGTATTTTAAAAATACATGTGCCAAACTCTTTTCCTTCAAAAGATATGTTTGCAGACATTGAGCTGTTGGACATGGTTAAATTATATATTACTCTCATTGCCCACAAGTTAAGTTTTTTTTTTTTTTTCGAAATTAAGTGTAGTTAATAAGTTTTCAAAGTAAATCAGCCTAAAATAGCCTAAGCCTAAAAAACGAATTTCTTATGTTTAGAAAAATTTTAGCATAGTTATGAGATGATATTTTCTCACTATAAAGTTTCAAATTGGTAAATGTAGCTTTTTTGGAAAAAAATGTGTTGCATGTGTTATCCTTTACTGGAACAGATGCTTTATTTTTTATTTTCATTTATTGAACTGATTATTTATCAATGCAGTCTAATTACATTTCTTGCAAAACTACCAGTTTAATATCAAAATACCTGATGCGGTATTTAAAAATATCATTACCTATGTAAAACTTAAGTCCATTTTCTCTTGCAGTAATTATTTACTTTTTTTATTTTCAATCTAATATCTCTTTTTCAACGATTAAGGACTCGCAGTGAAAGACACAAATTCAATTAAATCGCAAAAATTTAATAAAATTGTAATAGTAATTATATAAATAACCCTGAAACAATCTTAACAGTATTGTTTTATATTGTTACACACAGGGGTGAGCTATAGGAGGCTGGAGTGACTCCTTTGTTAAATTTGTGTTCAATTTTCAGGTTCTGTGGTGCCTTTTCTCGCCCATTCTTTGGTGTAGTTAAATAAACCAAACTAAACCCTTTCTTCTTTTTGTTTGTGGCTTTGAAAGTACTGCTGCTGAATGTCTACATGTCTATATAATTATATAATAGTTCGAAATCATATGGAAAACTATTCTTTAAAAAATTTAATTGCAATTTGCTCTGAATTGAAGTGTTGGGAAGAAAACTGGAAGTTGCAATTAAACTTCTAAATTTTTCTTTTTTACATTTAATTTGGCACTCCCCAGCTCATTGTTTTTATTCAATGTTACAATTAGAAGATTAAATAGGAAACATTAATGAAATAAATCATTCATTTTACTCCAAATCAGCAAGAATTAAATTATATTAGTAAAGCTATATATGTTGAAATATTAATAATCAACCATGTGCTTGGATCATGATTGCAGCATGCAATTTGAAAGCTTTAAAGAACTCTTTAGCTTTATGTAAGAATTTTATGTCAAATGATAGTACATAAAGATTGATGATCCGACATCCTGAAGAGTTTATCTTATCTAATATATTAAGATTTTTTTTTCTTTTTAAAAACTTTTAACGATTTCTTTTTTATTTCAAAATGTTTTCTCATTAATGCATAGTTCTTAGTATTTTCTGTTTTTGATAAAAATAACACATTTCATCTTACTTTAGAATTTTCTTTTCGTAGGATAAATTGAGAGCTTTTTCTTAAAATTTCCATAACTCCTCACCTCACCACTATCGTACGATATACTCATTCTCTCAGTTTATTAAAAAAATTGTATACCATATTTCTTAAATCAAAGTTGACGATCAAAAAAGAAAGATTTAATTTGTTTATGCATTATTCTTATTTTGTTTTACATCAGGCATTGATACAAATTTGACTTTGTAGAATAGAAACCAATCAAACAATATATCAATGAAGTAATTGAATGTAGGCTACACAAAGGAAATATCAGATTATCAAACAAGGAGACCAATGTAAGTAAAACAAAGGTAAATTGAAAACCTCAGATCATAGTCTAACATCTTCAACATTTACCATTAAAAATTCAAAAAGTGAAAGAATTTTTTTAAACATAAAAGAAATTGTGACCTGATCTGTAAATTTCAATTTTATACCTAAAGTAATTTTAAGCTAATTAGTTACTACAGGCTGCTAATGGTAAGAAAAAAATATTTCAGAAATTATATATAAAGTATAAAGTCTTATATTTAAAATGACTTGCTCAAAATGGTAAATTAAAAAATAGGAAAAACTTTGCTATGAAATTATTTCATTATAAATTAGTGTTTCTTCGTTATTCAAGACATAGCTGTGCATTTATTTCTAGCTCATATGGCTTGCAGCAAATATACCTCATGTGGTATTTAAAAATATGATTTTAAAGCGGCAATATTTTCAATTGTTTCAAGATTCAAATAAGAGAGCTGAAAACAACAGACATTTAAATGATGTGTCTTCAAGATCTTTAGTTAGCATATTATTGTAAGTAAAATGTGCAGTATTTGGGCATATCCTAAAGTTTCACTAAGGGCATACTGTTGAGCAATATTTTTTTAAAGAAAATTACGTTAATGAATGGAAGTTAGAATTACATATATTTGAAAGTTGGATATAGTATTTGTGTATATTAATATATTGTTAAATATTGCATAACATGTAAAATATGAAATGCATAAAATAAAAATTTTAATTAACAAGATTTAAGGTCTGAATTGGAAATTTTGTTCAGCAATATTTACAAAGAGTTTATAGCTTAAAATCATAATTCAATTTTAATGGAAATTTTGTGGGGTAATTATCGTGGTGTGTATGTGGTATTAAGAGAATATTTTAATAGTATAGCGGCTTATCCAAGGTAGGATTATGGTCTTCGCCATGTCATGGTGACCTGTTCAATAAAAGGAAAAGAAGAGAGAGTCCTGGATACATTTTCAAAGAATGTTTATTTATCAGTTTTCACCAGACTTTGCTCCATATTGATTGCATGAAGTCCGCCACTGTAGAATCCCTCCTGGCACGTATAACATTTGTATTCCTCTGCCTTCGTTAACAGCATTCAACATCTCTCATACGGTAAGTGGGGGCAAAAAGTCAAACATACTCAAGGAAAAGTATACGGGCTGTCTCTCGCATTTGGAAAATAACGGCAGCCATCATCACATTTTTTTTTTTTGGTACATAAAACATTTCCAGTAGTAATACCATAATATAATATCGCTTGCTTCGCTAACTGCAAAAGAACGCGAAGAAAAACCAACTACGGCATATTTGTAACAAGAAGAGCACAAGCAGCAAAAATCCAGAGCGAAGCGAAAAAATAATGAAAAGTGCAAAAGGCCAAGAGATTCACTAATTGCTGTTATTTATAAACTAATACAGTTAAGCATCTCAACTAATGAAAATATCATGGAAGTTTAATTTATGGAGCATTTACACACGAAGCCTCTATCTCCACATCATCAAAGGTTAAAAATTTATCATCATCAAAATAGCGGTTCATCTAGTAATAGGATAAAAATTTAGAAAGCCAAAACAAAAAGCTCTAAAAAGATAATGTCTCTGCATGAGAAAAAAGGTAAAAACACTTAAGAAGGATGTAAATTTTCCGTCAAAAAATTAAGGACCAGAATGAATTTAGAAGGGGTAGTAATCATGATATTTAATAAAAACGTGGAATTTCTTGATTCTTGATATAATAAAATTAAAAATACAGACAATGCAGAAGATAGGAAATGCAATGAAAATATTCCACAGCGAGAACAACCAATCGTAATATTTCTGTCAGTTTGCAGACAATCAATATGGAGCTAACAGTCTGAAATACATATTACATAGATTACAAATTACATTTTAAATGGAAAGATTTATCATTTAGGTATCACCAAACCATGCCATATAGATAAAAACAAAATTTCTAATATTAGAACATAGAACCACTTATTTAAATATTCCCTAATTCTATACGAAAAATACATTCATATAAACTCAGTCTTCACGTAAGCAACTTTTTATGCAAAATACATAAGTGAACGATATAAATATGGTACATAAAATTTTCTAATATACCATATTGTAAGTACACAGTAGAGAATTGTAAATGAAGTATTTCTATGATAAAGCAAAATACAATTTTTTACAGTTGCGCTTAATTAGATAAATCGCATACAGGATGAAGAAACATTACAAACGACTATAATCACATCATACCAGGAACTTTTGAAATCAAAGACTTATGCACTTGTATATGTAAGGTGCAATGTCGTTGAATCTCGAAATGATATTGATATGGGTGATCAAGTCTTAAACTCTAATAATCTGCTTACACAATTGAGAAATCAACAAAAGAGGCATAACAGTATTAATAAAACATATTGTAGAACTTGTAACAATGTTCTATGATAGTACATAAAGATGAGTAAAAAAAAGGAATTAAGTGTGCTGTCTATTTCTAAGATTATATTGATGTATAACTTGACGAGTGGGAGAATCTTTTAGGAGCCAAATGAAGGCAACTGATGTGAATACTAAATACCTGACAAAAAATCATTGTCAAGTGCACAAATAACATAATTTACATCACTTGCTTTAGAAGAAATAACACAAAAAGTTTCAGAAAACCTATGCTTGAATGTAACCTTAAGTTTACATACACTATACCATTAACAATGAATGATCTTAATTTGGCATTTTTCGTTTGACGAGTACTCTGTTTTATTTGCTTTATTTTAACGTCTCATAGGTATGCTCATATCTTAGTTTTAGTTGTGTTAAAAGCTCAGACAAATAATATGATATATCCAACTGAATGGCCTTGGATTAAACGTATCAAAAGGTAATGATAAATTTCTTCCAAAATGCAGAATATTAGGAGAATATCCTGTTGACAGATGAACAGTGCCATTGTAAATATTCTGATGGATAAGCAATGTGAGCAATTGCATGTCCCCATTTTTCTTGCAGCACAGTATCGTGTAAAATATATTTCAACAAGTATGTAAAAATTACAGAATTCAGTTACGTACAAAATAAAAATGTACTTGTTGCATGTAATTTTTTTTTACGTTACTTTGATGAAAATTAAAAATTTAATGATCAAAATTGTAATGGCACATTTAAATTTAATTGTAGCATGTAACACTTGAACAGTTCTACAAATTCAAATTTAAAATCCTTATGCATAATGGTTCTCACCCTGCGCTGTACCAAGATTTAAATCTTAATTTTTAATAGCCATTCATTTATGTGATTAGGTGGCATGAATTTATCTCACGGAAAATCCAGTTTTTCATTACACTTCTCTGCTGTTTATATTTTCACTCAACCATGCAAGTAAAGTTAACTTTAAGCAGCATAGTCTTCATTTCCATTTATTATAAAAACATACTTCAAACGGAAAACAAGGAGGGAATGAGTTTATTTTCTTTTTTTAAATGAAATCAAAAGGCAAATATTCTATCATTCTTGTATAACTTCAGAAATTGATTTAACTTTAAAATCTCACGACTGCATGCTTTCATGCACGAAATGCAGATGCACATAAGTTGTGTGCGATATTTAACTAATTTCCAATTTATCACTTTTTTTCAAAAAATACAGCAAATATCCTCTTATTTACTAACAATCCAGACGTTCTGTAAAGTTATATAAACTCGTCTGACTGTGATCAGGCATGATATAAATGTTGCTCACCTTTGGAGCTCTAAATCTACTTGGATTCTTGATTCCCAAGCTTTTATTCTTCAGCCTATCAGTTCTATGACCACTGTTGCATCCACAGACGAAACAGGTTGCACTATACGACTTACTCATACTGGAAATTGATATCAAAGCAATATTTTCGGTATTACTACCTATGTAAAATACTACGACAAGACGAACTACTGGTGATTGCAGCGCCCTCTATAAATTATCCGACAAAAAGTGGACCGTTTTTGGGAAAAGCGGTAATACGAGTTTCACCTCCTTCATTATACTCCGTGCTTTCACATTTTGACCATTATAATCCTTGGCATGCGTACTTCTATTTTCACTTTGATTCAGTACTAGCTGAAATGGCAAAACGAAAGGAACAGGATGTTTAAGGTCAGAAACAACGATTCAGTCCAAGTGGCAGGTAAGTGACTTTTTTTAAAATAATAGAAAATCATCTTTCTCAAATTTCAAGTGTTTTAAGGTCACACAGATTTAACAGTTGAAGAACTTAAGCGTTATGTCAGTAAACACTGTACCAGCTTGCATTAATGAAAATACGACCAATAACCGTGAAGATTCAGGAGTTCTGTGTTTAATGATTTGAAGATGAAACAACTAGATAGAAGAATATCTTGCAACCATCAAATACTGCTGGTTTGAAGGCATCTTATGAGATATGCTTAGAGTAAAAAGTCTTTTAGTCATGGTAAGCTCATTAAAGATGTGCTGATGAAAATTAACTAAGAAGAAGCAAAAAGTCTAATAATTATTTTATTAATTTGTTGCCAAATGCTGTTCATTATGTATTACATTAATATGATGACAATGAGCTATTTAAATTGTAAGAATAATATGAACATATCCCAGATAAAGTAATAAATATCCAATTTCAAGCTCTTTTTTTAAATACTTATGAACTGTAATCAGCGCCGGATTTAGCCTTTTCCCTAGATCGGGCAAAAGCTTAAAACTGCCGCCCTCACCCGTCTTCCTTTAAGTTTCTTTAACAAATTTTAACTTTTTTAATAAACTTAGACGAGATTTGAGATAAAATGTAAAATCTATTTTATAGTAAGAAATTCTTTATGTGTCATTTTTTATAAAAGAAATATACATAACACATGGTTTAGTTTCTTTACTTACGGCAAAGCATAAGAAGGCTATCTGCTTAAGAGGAGAGATGCCTTCATTGAGGACTTTCTAAGAGTACTTGACTCGTATGAAAGTTACGCTTGAGCGAAACGACGGAAACGCCCATGGAGCCAGCTAATTTGCCAGGATTCTAACCCCCCCGACCGAACTACAAGTGTTCAGACTTTACCGCTCAGCCGCTGGTAGCTCGACACATACCAAAAGTTACATAATTAAAACCCGTGCGAACCCTCCTAAATAATCCATGCACTGCTGATATGAAATAGGTATTTTTTCAATATTTGCAACAATAACTACTCATATTAATAAATGATATCAATAAGAAACGATTCAGTACCAAACGCTAAAATAGTTCAGCGCAGTACAAAAATGGGAATCCCACAATATTAAATAATTAAAAAATTTTATTTAAACGAATATAAGTAAATTACAAATCACTAATGCAATAGATTGACTAATTTTATACCAATTTCTCTATACTAACGGTAACTTTAACCTAGCATGTTAAAAAATTCATTTCACAATAAGTTCTTAAAAACCCAGTACCTATGGAAATATCACAGGAAAATCGTTTCCAACTCCTGCAAAAGCTAGCCGAACAGAACTCAGAAGGAGGAGCTGAAGCTGAAACCCCACCCCCTTCTATTGTCTTCCCCAGCGAAGAAACGGATTGATTGATTTTAGCATATTTACAAAAAAAAACTGCTCTGAACCATACGAATGCCAAATGAGAGCTAAATGTATCTTCGTATTTACGAAAAATCTTAAGGACTACAGCAAAATGAATCAAATACTAATAGAGAAGAATATCCCTTTCCACTCCTACCGATACGAATGTGAAAAGCCGATAAGAGCAATCCTAAAGAACATCCCTGCATCGTTTACAGAAGAAGCAATCCACCAAGACCTTATTCGCAGGAAGTATCCCATCACCAAAGTTAAACAATTTACCCGGAACCAAAAAAGCCAAATTATGAAATTGCCCATCTACCTCCTAGAATTAAAACGGAACAACGAAGGAAATCAGATCTTCCAACTAAACAATATATTTAGTTTCACTGCAGTAATAGAAAAATTTAATTCGAAAAGACGCCCAGTGCAGTGTTACCGCTGCCAGCAATACGGACATTCGCAAGCATGCTGTAACAGCCAAATTCGTTGGTAAATAAAGCCAAAAAAATTAGCCAAAATGTGGTAACTCGCATCGAAGCAATCAATGTGCAATGAAGCCTGACGACAAGCCCACTTGTATTTTTTGCGGAGAAAATCATGTGAGCAGCTACAGAGGATGTAATGCATATAAACGAAAATTCGAAAAGAAAAAGAAAGCTCCTGCCTTTAACGAAGAAAACTTCCCAAGCCCCAAGAATATCCCAGCTCAGAGAACTAACTACTCCTCAGATATTGTACAGCGAAAAACTCAAAGGTAATGTCACCCTACCACCTACGGATATGAGAGATGCAATAGCCTGGCTAAGTAACGACAAAATCAAATCCTTTCTGAACTCCATAATCTCCTTAGTTGGAAAAATTAAAAACGCAAAAACCCCTGCAGAAAAACTCCAAACTGGATTTGAAGCAGCTATGATACTTATTAAATTTGCTGAAGCCGAAAATTAAAGTTCAGTTAAAGAACGTGACCTCCAACTACCAATAGCATTGCGCAGAGCATCAAGACGGACAGATTAACTCCTCCCTCCTCAAAATTATTCCTTTTTCAAGCTAATACGCAGCTCCTCGGCTGACTATGTCGATTGTGGGTACGAAGGTCTCATCTTTTTTCGCATCGAGAAATTTTATTTCTCAGTTAACTGCCCCTTACGTTATGCTAGGAACGTAGGGGAATGTTTGCTTTCCCCACGTGCTACACACAGGATGCGGCTTCTGCCCAGGAGCCTGTTTTCCATGTGCTGAGCCTTCACAATAACGCCTTTACGTAACCTATTCAAGAACTCTACTATCGTCCTCACACAGCCTGATAACGTAATAAATATTGTTGCGTTATACGGGTTCGTGGATTTGAGAGTATCCGATGAAAACACTATGCAGAACAATAAAAAGCACAATATATTTACAGGAATCACTATTTACAGCACAGTTCCAAAATTACCTTTAAAAGCGTCGAAAATCTACAATAAATACGCTGAAACAATCAGCAACACAGCTTCAGGCTGTAACTGTAAAGGTAGCTTCACGGCAACACTAATTTTATAATAAACACCGTGGAACAATCACCAATACACTGTCAAGCTATACTGTAAAGGTAGCTTCAGGGCAAAGCACTATCTCGTTCGCTTTCCGTTCACAAAACTCTTGCGTAGCTTAGCACTCACAGTAAGCAGCTATTCTCTCAATGCCGGCTCTCAGAAACGCAGGGGTTTATATAGCTTTTCCTTAGGTTCCACACGTTTCGAGAAATATCTCGACAGGAAGTTATTCTAGAAGCTTCCCGATTGGACCATCGGATATCGCCAATTTGGTCGCCAAATGGGCGATAAAGTCGCCAATCTGGCAACCCTCCCATACACTATTTTATGGCAACCCTAGTGCTATGCCGGAAAGCTTACATACAGGCGTAACCGCCGAATTTTTCGCAACAATATTTAGGTTTTCACACAAAAGACTCATTTTTGTACTGTAATACGCAAATTTATATTTTCTCTGAAATACGCAATTTTGCAATATTTGCGACAATAACTAGCCAAATTAATAGAAAATGATTCAGTACAAAATACTAAAGCAGCTCAGAACAGTACAAAAAATAGAAATGACACATTACTAATTAATATCTTAAACAAATATATACAACTTACTAATCACAAATGAAACGGATTCAATAATTAACACACCAATTTCTCTAAATTAACAGCAATTTTAACCTGGTACTTTAAAACTTCATTTCACTATAAGGCCTTTATGTAGGCTACTCAAGAACTCTACTATCGCCCTCACACAGCCCGATAACGTAATACATACCTACATCTTCACACAAAAGACTATTTTCGCACTGTAATAATCAAATTAACATTTTGTCTGAAATATGCAGTTTTGTAATATTGCAATAATGACTAGCCAAACTAATGGAAAATAATTCAGTACTAAATACTGAAGCAGTTCGGCATATTACAAAAAATAGAAATGACACATTAGTAATTAATTTGTTAAATAGACGCTTACACAAAATAATCATGAATACTTATTTTCCTCCTATAACTCTTTATTGAAAACTTAATACTGAACTCGGTACTCACACACACAGCGGCTCTCCGCCCAAAGGGCTCACACAGTCTCTATTGCCGCTCTCCGCTCGGGGGCGCTGCTGATAGTTGAGCATGCGCAAACATGCCCCCGGCATTGAAATGTTTATGAAACATTCAATCACTAAATTGTATGAGAAATTTCATAGTAGTTTACAAACTATAACACTAAAAATTCAATAACGTAACTATGTAAACTTAGCACTTTAACCATAATACAATACATAACACAAGATATAACTCTCAATGAAAATTCACATACGCACACTACAAAAGAATTTCACTTATACACATAATTTATAACAATTCTCATTCGGGCATAGGTAAGACACAGATTTTGGAAATACATCTCTTAAATATACCTGCTTTAGTTTTAATTTTAACAACCCGAATTTTTTTATCATCACAATAATACACATCAATTATTCGCCCTACAACCCATTTGTGAGTAGGTACATTATCCTCTACCAATAACACTAAGTCTCCTATATGAATATTACCTTTTTCAAATCTCCATTTATTCCTCTGTTTCAGTTCATTTAAGTAACTATGGTGCCATTTTCTCCAAATCAGTTGCACTATCTTTGTTACTCTTTGCCGTTTCTTAAGTAGATTTTCATTAAAATTGGTTAAATCAGGTTCAGTAAGTGAATTTATTGACCTATTTATCAAAAAATGCGCAGGAGTTAAAACTTCAAAATCATCTTCGTTAGCTGTTAACGGACACAGAGGTCTTGAATTTAAAATTCCCTCAATCTGTATAAATACTGTTAAAAACTCTTCATATGTTAAATTTGCTCCATCTACAACTCTTTTAAAATGGATTTAATCTTTAAAGGATTTAATTGCAGCTTCCCAAAGGCCTCCGAAATTGGGTGACCCGGGTGGAATGAATTTCCATTCAATACTCTCGGCAGATAAATAATTAGCTAGAATTTCATTTGGAAATTTAATTAAGTTATGTAATCTTTTTATTTCTTTGTTGGCACCAACGAAATTTGTGGCATTGTCAGAATACAATTTTGCACATTTACCCCTACGAGAAATAAATCTCTTTAACGCATGTATGAAAGCTTCCGAAGTTAGATCCGATACCATTTCAATATGCACTGCTTTTGACACAAAACATACAAATATACAAACATACATTTTATGTAAAACTCCTTTCCTTTGGTTACGATATCTTATAAAAAATGGACCACAGAAGTCCACACCACTACAATTAAAAGGATAATCTGGTACAACTCTGTCTGATGGGAGATTTCCCATTATTTGTTTACACACACTTTACGGAGGACGGGACGCCCGATGTACACCATAGGTTGACAGGCATATGTCCATCGCCCCCCCCCTTTGTCTGTTTTTATCAGCTCCACCACAGCCGAGGGAACGGACAAGCCAGTACCAGTACGGTCCCTGTCGAGCCTGATCCCATCCTAGGTACAATACCCGGGTTCTAGTCCTGTGAAGAATAAGGTACAATAGTACCTGATATTTTGCCCCCGTGGTTGAGACTTGCTAAGTACAGATCCTAGCCAGTACTTCCCAGGAATTCTCCTGAGTCAACCCCCGGGGGG
>KK114614.1:0-17200 GCA_000611955.2 Stegodyphus mimosarum | reverse complement strand
GTCCACACCACTACAATTAAAAGGATAATCTGGTACAACTCTGTCTGATGGGAGATTTCCCATTATTTGTTTACACACAACTGGTTTGTTTTTAAAACATACAATACAATCATGTACAACTTTACGACAAATAGATCGACCATTTAATGGCCAGAACTTTTCGCGCGTGTGACTCAATAATGCACTTGCACCAACATGCAAATATTTTTTGTGATAATGTTGAATAACTAATAATGTAAATTTGTGACCTTTAGGTAATATTGCCGGATGTTTAGCAAAGTAAGTAAGATTTGCCTTACCTAAACGGCCTCCTACTCTGAGAACTGAATCAAAATCCAGGAAGGGATTCAGATTCTTTAACTTACTTTTATGTAAGACCGTTCCGTGACGTAGTAATTGGTGGATGTCATCACTAAAGCGTTCATTTTGGGTTTCTTGTATCAGGAACAATTCTGCTTTGACCATTTCCTGCACTCTAATTGGTCCTGATAATCTTTCTACGGGCTTTTTCAAATTATTCACAAAACTGAAAATATAACTAACAACACGTAAAATAGTTATATAATTATTACTCAATTTAAGTAAACTATGTAAAAAATTGTTCACAGTCACATTCAATACTGGTAAAATGTCTTTAGAGTCTTTATGAGATGAGGTTTTAAGTTCGGCACTGAACTCTTCACCTTTATCCGAGATAGTTACTGTCCGGATTGGATAGTCACTGTCCACCAGAAACGCTGGACCACACCACCACAACTTGTGATGTACTAACTTATCTGGATCTACACCTCGTGACAGGAGATCTGCCGGATTCTGATCCGATGTCACATGATGCCATTGTTGAGCAGATGAAAGGCTTTGAATTGTGGCCACTCTATGCTGAACAAAAGTCTTAAGGACCACAGGTTCCCGTTGTATCCATGCGAGGACTAGCACTGAATCGCTCCAGGAGTAGACATGAGTTACTGCTAATTTCAAGGCAGTAAGGACTTTTTTCACTAACTTTGTTAATAAGACAGAGGCACATAGCTCAAGCCTGGGAATTGTTAGGCTCTTAAGGGGAGCAACTCTTGACTTACTCGTAATTAATCTTACTAATGTTCTCCCAGAAGAATGGCTGGATTTGCAATAAACAGCTGCTCCAAAACAACGTTCAGAAGCGTCGGCAAAACCATGGATCTCAACAGTTTTAGCTTGATCAACCACTATACGTCTGTCAATATCGATGTTATTTATGCTCTCTAGTGTCACCAGAAATTGATGCCATTCCTGATTTTCCTCAGCAGAAAGTGTATCACTCCAGTCAATTTTAAGACGCCACAGCTTCTGCGTAAAAATCTTTGCTTTCGCTATAACCGGACCAAGAAGACCCAAAGGATCAAATATTCTGGCAATAGAAGATAAGACACATCTCTTAGTGTACGCTGCACTAAGCTCTACTTTCACCCTAAAGGAAAAGCAATCCTTTATTGGTTTCCATGACACGCCCAAAGTTTTTGTTTCAACTGGATCGGAGAAATTATATTCTTCTCGGTTTAGAGAAAGTTCAGAATGATTTGCACACCATTTATGCATATGCATGCCTGCTCTTTGCAAAATCGCTATAAGCTGCCGTTGTAACTCTTTGGCTTCCTTTAACGTTGCAGCTCCGCATAACACATCATCCATATAGAAATTTTCGCGTAACACAGGTGCTGCCATTGGAAAATTACTTTCCTCATCTAACGAAAGCTGTTTTAGTGTCCTCATTGCTAAGAAGGGAGCACTGACCGTGCCATATGTAACTGTTACCAGTTCATAGGTTTTTGGTGTCTCATTAGCACTATCACTCCACAAGATTCTTTGAAGGTTGTGTTGACTTTCATCTATCAGTATCATTCTATACATCTTTTTCACATCGGCAGTCAAGGCATATACGTGAATTCTAAATCCGATCATTATCGAGAATAAATCTTGTTGAATAACGCCACCGTTATACTGGAGAGAATTGAGTGAAATGCCGTTAGTTGTTAAACTTGAACAGTTAAACACGACTCTTAATTTAGTACTAGTTTTTTCGGGTTTATATACTGCATGATGTGTTGCATAGTATGTTACTTCAGGTTCTTTCTCTTCTTTAACTTCCTTCATATGTCCTAGTTCAATATACTCATGAATGAAATCACGATATAAAGAGAGATAATTTGAATCTCTTGACAAGCGAGTCCACAGCGATCTGAGTTTTTTAAGAGCAATATCCCTAGAATGACCTAAACACGAAGGATCATCTTTAAGGGGCATTGTTACCACATATCTCCCTTCCTCATTTCTCCAGTGCGTTCGCACAAAATGTTCCTCACATATAGAATTTTCTTTTCCTTTCGTTAATTCTAGATCTACACTTTCAATTTCCCAAAAATTTTTTAATGTTTTATTTAAATCCTCCTCCTGTATGAATCCGCAATGTATCTTAGTCTCATTTACTTGATCTACACTTCCACTAGCGACATAGCCAAACACTGTATTTTGTAAAAGCAATTTTGAATTTTGCGCATAAATTTGTCCTGGTCTCAATAATTCATAGAATATCTCTGCACCTAACAACATATCAATTTTCCCTGGGATATTAAAACTGTGATCAGCTAATGATACTAAGTCTGAAACTTCAACATTTACATTGAGTACCTGATGTGGTATAAGATCTGTAATTTTTTTTACTACGAGGAAATTTATCTCTTTCTCAAAACTCCTGTTTTTATTTGCGATCGTTGTTGTAACGCGACCCTTCACTACCATTGATGAATCATTTAAACACGAGATTAATGTATTTATTTTTTCGCTTTTTAATCCTAAACGATTCACACATTGCTGGCTTAATAAACATGTCTGAGAGCCTGAGTCTAATATACATCTCACCTCTTCCCTCTGCGAGCTCTTATTTTTAATTATTGTTCGAACTGTACTCAGTAGAACATTTTTTGCGTTAGCTGTTTCAAAATTAGAGGCGACGACAGATTTGTTTATGTCCGACTTCTGCATAGAGAGAGGGGGAAATGCATTTTCGTCAATTTGATTCCCGCTTGTGGTTTGCAGTTCAAGGACATTCGAAGGAGTCCTACGATCGGGCTTATTTTTATTTTGTCTAGAAAAATGAATTAATTTATTATGTGGCTTGCCACAGAAGCAATCTCTCGCTGTGCAATTTCTGGCACTACATTCAGGGGACAAACATTTGAAACATACCTTATTTATTTTAACTACCTCTACTCTTTCCGGAACCGAAAGTTTTTTAAATTGCGGACATGAATTTAAAGTGTGGGTTTCATTATTTTTAAACAAATTACATTTAATACTTTTTTCTTCTGATAAAAACACATTCGATACCTTTCTCTGAAAACGCGAATTCTGAAACTTTTGTTGCTTGTGACCTTCATGCCGTTTACTTTCGTTCCCGTTAGAAGGTGTAAGATCTCTCTGGTCCAACTTGTCAGTCACTGGGATAGTGAGTCACAAAAACGTGCGAAGGGGTTGAAACCCTTTTATTGTAGTTTTAGAATTACAACTGCGTCTACTCGACGCTCACAAACTGCGCCAACTCGGCGGTTGAACTAAAAGTAAGGTAAAACTGAAAATAAGAAACTAGATGAACAAATGTCAAACACTACGACGAGGCTCTGAGATCTTAACTAACCGCGTTTTTAATTATCGCTGATATTCAGCAAGATTACTGATTTAACAGTTGAAATCTAGCACTTCTGCAAGGCTAGGCACACAGGCCGATACGCGCCGATCTAAATTCTACTAAGGAAAATCTCCAGCGTAGGTTCAAAGCAAGACTTTTACACGCTCGTTTCGTCTACTATTTAACTCAACTAGCTTCCGCTAAATTTGAATAAACTGCGCGTGCTACTACAATTTACATACTCTGGCACGGGCATTTCTAGGGGAAAAATGAAGGCTAAACAGGAAAGGAATATGAACTTAAAATAAATGTTAGTTAAAATAAATATAAACCCTACAAAGGTTTCGTATACAAATTATATTCACTTTTACCTTTACCCTTCGATGTTAAATAAATGTCACATTCTTGTCCTAGCTGTTGTGGTTTAAGATACGATTCTCCTTGTTTAATTGCTATATGTGTCATCAATTCGCGATCAAGTGAACCGAATATTTTATCTGAGACAATTAATTCACACAATGACTTAAAATCACTTACTTTACGCAACTGACAATAATACTCAAATGTAGCACTCAATCTTGACGCAAATTGCACATACTCTCTGAATGTAATTTTTGTGCTGTTTGAAAACTGTTTAAACACTCTTGTGGCGTAGGTTGAAATTCTTTCAACACTATTGTTTTAAGCTTATCATAACTGCACAAGTCTTCTTCAGTTAAATAAACCATTAAATTATTCGCTCTCTCACCGAGAATATTTAAAAGAATTTCCGATTTTAGCTCATCGGCCACATTTTTGGTTTTAAACGCTTTCTCAAGGGACTGGAAAAAAAGATTAAATGACTCTACTCTAGAGGGTACTGGGATACATAGTGTTTTAATACTCTTAATTAAATTCTCTAAACTATCCTTTGATGGTTCTACTATCGAAAGCGACGTATTTTGAGGCAACTCCTTTCGCATACTAGCGATCTGAAGTTCTTTCTCCAGTTGGGCTAGCTTGATTTTCTCCAACTCTAGCTTAGTTTCGGTTTCGGCTTTGCGTTTCTTAGCTTCCTCAAGCACATAATCAACTACGCTTTTTACTAACTCAGGATCGGTTTTGTAAACCTCACTAGTCTCTGTCAACTTCTTTAAATCAACAATTTTTGCATCTTCCGCGACGGTTAAACCTAACTCCACAGCGACGAGTTTTAATTCGTCTTTTCTTAATTTGGCAATTACTGACATATTTTAAACTATAAATCAATCTAAATAAGGAAATTGCTCTTACCTCAAATCACTGGGATCGCTGAATCGCTTTAGGAATTCGATAGCAATCGTCACCCTTACTCCATAAGCATTTAGCATATCACTATACACTTTCACTTTAATTCATAGGTCTCCGGATCCTCCATGACGGACCATGTTAAATAGACACTTACACAAAATAATCATGAGTACTTATTTTCCTCCTATAACTCTTTATTGAAAACTTAATACTCAACTCGGTACTCACACACAGCAGCTCTCCGCCCAAAGGGCTCACACAGTCTCTATTGCCGCTCTCCGCTCGGGGGCGCTGCTGATAGTTGAGCATGCGCAAACATATGTTAAACAAATATATATAAGTTACTAATCACAAATGAAACGGATTCAATAATTAACATACCAATTTCACTAAATTAATTGCATTTTATCTGAAATACGCAGTTTTGCAATATATGAAATAATAACTAGCCAAACTAATGGAAAATGATTCAGTACTAAATACTAAAGCAGTTCGGCATAACACAAAATATAGAAATGACACATTATTGATTACTATCTTAAATAAATATATAGAAGTTAAAAATCACGAATGAAATGCGTTCGATAATTAACACACCAATTTTTCTAAATTAACAACAATTTTAACCTGGCACTTTAAGATTTCATTTTACTATAACGCCTGTGTAGGCTGCTCAAGAACTCTATTATCGTCCTCACACAGCCCGATAACGTAATAAATACCTACATCTTCACTCAGAAGACTATTTTTTGTACTGTAATAATCAAATTAACATTTTGTCTGAAATATGCAGTTTTGTAATAATGACTAGCCAAACTAATGAACAGTAATTCATACTAAATACTAAAGCAGTTCAACATAGTACGAAAAATAGAAATACATTACTAATAATAGCTTAAACGAATATATACAAGTTACAAATGACTAATGCAATGAATAATTAAATTCCTTTTTATCAATAACATACTTAAATAAGTAAGTCCTAACTTTCAATCAAGTATGCACTGCTAATAAAAATAATCTTTAATTACAAACAATAGATTATATAAGTTGGAACAACAGATGAGCTCATTAATTACGTAACTTTCATTAGCGTAACATTTCATTAGCTGTACATAAGAACAATACGGACTACTGCTGAAAGGAAAAGGTTAGTATTTGCACTTCTTATTTCATTAATAATTTTAAGGTATTACCTAACGCTCTTAAAATATTACGGGATTAAAATTTTACTCTGCAAGCCTTTTGTTCTGAAAATAAGTCTATGGCATCCTCATAATTAATTTCATGTGCTGTTTGATTTTCGATTGCCAGAACTGCGAGACTTGTTAAACGTTCCTGGCTCATCGATGATCGCAGATAGTTTTTAATAAGTTTTAATTTGCTGAAACTTATTCTCTAGAATTTTTTTCAGTTTATCTTTTATCTGGACCTATGAGAAAAGAATCAGTAATTTTTTATATTTCATATTTTATTTACGAAGGGTGCACAAAGCTGTGCACAAGCGTATTAGCATCCTCCTTCATAGAAATTTTATTGAAGTGTTTTAAATATCCATAACGGATATCTAAAACACTTCAGTATTATATATAATATATAATACTATTAAAGTCAAATAATTTGAATCTTGCGTAAAGTTTTCATGCTAGAAGCAATATTTTGTTGTCATTGTCTCATATAGTGATCTTGGTTAAATTAATAATTGTTTATCATTGAAAAATTGTAATTTATTTTATTTATTTATTTATTTTTTGAAAAAATAAACTTTTCGAACTCATAACACGGTGAACAAAATAAATGGATTAAATTAGAGCATAAGAACATGTTTGGTGCAACTTTAATTCGTGACTAATATTCGTGAAAGAAAGGTAGACTTTTCTAGCAATTATATCACACTTTACGAAACTGAGAAGCCGTAGTTTTGCGTCAAAAGCGAAATTCATTCACGTAGTTTCAAAAGTGAAAACAGAAGTTGTTCTGAGTTAATTACTCCGATAAAGTTCACGTTTTACTCGGAGAAAAGTTAACCTGAAAGCCTAGAGAAAGGTACAAGTGGTGTATATCGGCCAAATAGAAATATTCTATGAAGTTATTTAGCAGATAACTTCAGTTGTTACTATTTGTTTGAATATAATGAAAACAACAATGGCTGTGACGATTTGGGTAGATATAAGGGAACTGTCTTATATCTACATTACACATGGGGAAAATTTAAAAATATTGATGCGTGCAGATTATCTGCCTTCACTTGAAACGATATTGAATAAAAGTGTTCACTGCTCTTTCATTCAGTCACTGCTGGGGCTTTCTCTTATAAAAAATCATTGATAATGCTACTTATAATAAAAGCAATAAATAAATAAATCAGTTCTCATTTGGAAATCATTATTAAGTCCACCAGTGAACGTAGCTATTCACCGCTACTCCACAGACATAATTTTATAATTTTTGCGTTATTTCGAATCCTAATCCTTGGAAAATTTTTACAGGTAAATAACACTGTTAATGTTCGTGTCTAATTTTACTTTTTAAATTCCTTTAAAACGAAAGGCAGCTGCAAAATCTATAACTCATACATTTGCTTTCTGGTCCTACACACCTGCAAAATTGTAAAGAAAGGAGCAAAGCGCATCAGAAGTTTTTACACTGAAGAAATCAAACACCAGTAATTATTGAGTGCCTAATGCGTTTTTCGAACTATGTAATGTGTTTGGAAAACAAACATCTATTCATTTTTTTCGGGATTTCTTTTGCACTGTTATTTGATGGAGTGCTCTCGACTTCTATTCCTTTTATTCAAATACATTATCTAGCTTTTTCGAGTTAGTAATTTATAAAGTTCCTGCCTAGAATTTACAGCTAAATGTGTGGAACCTTGAGAACTGGTAAGCAAATAATCGCTTTAGCTCAGAGAACAGACACTCAAGCAGGTAAACTTAATTACCCTTTATTTCTCAAAATAAAGTTTACAGATGGCCGTTTCTCAAGACATACAGAACAGCCACCACTTGGGCTTTAACTCAAGAATACTAAGAGCTAAAACTCAACTAATGCTTAGCTAAAAAGATACAGCCGAAGCTATCAAAATTCTACAGGAGTTGGTCCCTTAAACGCTAACTAAACGGCGAAGCTATCAAAGGCCTGAAATACGGCCGAGCGTAGTAATAGCTTAGAGAGAGTGTAGCCTAAAGGCGAACGCGCGTTAGTCAGAATCTCTGCCTCTCTAACGAAGTCAGTGGAAGTTCGACTTTTAAGTACTGCTCTTCCTTCATTTGCATTTCCGCGATTCTGAAAAACCATTCTGGTAGGAAATTGTAAGCTGAAATTAGGAGCGACAGGAAAGCGGATTTAATTAAAAATGAACTATTAAAAACTTGGGATAAATCTTACAAATTAAACAAAAACCATTTAAAAGCCTATTTAATATGAAAAATTTATGAATTTTTGACTATTTCGGATTCTTTGGCATTCTGAATTTTGAGCTACTAAGTTTTCTGTGCTATTTAAGATTTTAAGAAATTCTCTTTCATATGCGTTTTAAAATATTTCACATAATACATTTAAAATACATCTAAAACCAAAGTATTTAAAATTATTACTATCAGTCACAATTATCGAAAAGTTTGTAAATAATTATTTTGTTTACAAAGTACGATGCGTAATGAAATGTACGACAGTATATGCAATGTTTTTTGAAGTTTTCCTTTAGAAATAACTAAAAGTTATATAAGAAACAGAATGCCTTGCTTTATACGGAGACTCAATTATATAGGTTTAATGTAACGAAAAATGCAAATTTATTAGCCACCAAAACGTAAGACACTATAAGATACAAATAGACTTAAACTTAGCCATTTAATACTATTACACAGAAGAGCAAATATATTCATAAGAGCATAAGAAGAATATTGAAAACACTCTTTAAAATTTATAGTATAATGGATTCATTTCACAATTTTTATCTCATTATAAGTAACAATATGTTTAATTTAAAACAATAATTTGAATTCAAATAAAAATGGATTTCAGGCAAGGCTTTATGTTCTAGATAAGAGTGCTAAACTACAGAATGCGATTTTTTTTATATTCTAGTCAATACCCTGAGTGATTTATTATTTTCTGATCGCAAATTTCATTTAAACGATTTATTGGAATTCATTAATTTGAATATAAAATTTTATTATTTTATCTGTATTATTTGTCTTTGTGAAATTTGAATGCATTAAATACTGTGAGTCTTTTTTAAAAACGACAATCTTTTATTGCAGACAATGTTGATCTTCTAAATAAATAGGTGCCGTTCTCAGCAATACCGATCACTTTTAAACATGGTCTTCTAAGGAAAATGGTCACCGTTAGAGGATTCGTTGTATTTAATTTGATTTTAAAGCAGGAAATGGAACATGTATTTTCCCCTTGACAAATAGCATTTGAGTATATGGATATACACTGGTGTGCAAAAATTAAGGACGAGACGATTTTTTTAATATAACTTTGTACAAAAGCTTTCCAAATCAACACATTTAATACCGTAAGATCCACAATACGTAAGGACATGAGTAATGTAAGCAACACTTACTAAAAGAGAAATCAGAGAGATAAAAAGAAGCTTTATCGAAAAAGTAGCATGGAGCGCAACGCGACTGAAGGCCGAAACATCCCTGTGATGGGTGTCCAGCAAGAAACATCCGGTCTTTAATAGGGGATATGATCTCCCCTGACTGCTAGGCAGGTTTCACATCATTTGTGCATGCTGGATATGTGGTTGTTAATGAGCTGTTGAGACACTGCTGCTCGTTCCTCTTGTAGCACCAATCGCAGTTTCGGAATCGTTACTGGCGATAAGTTACGTGCTGCCATGGGTCTTCCTAGTAAGTTCCGTACATGCTTGACGAGATTTAGATCCAGAGACCTTGCCGACCAATGCATGTGTTCAATATCTTCACTCTCCAACAGCTCTTCGACAGTAACTGTGCGATGAGGTGGAGCGTTGTCGTCCATGAAGAGGAACTGAGGACCCATAGCCCTTGTGAAAAGACGCATGTAAGGAAGAAGAACCTCGTTACAATAGCAGTCCCAGGTGACGAACCTCCTTGGGAGATATGAAGGTCGGTCCGGCTACCAAGCATTATGTCTGCTCGAACGAGAACTCCGCGACCTCCAAAACAGTCCCTTTTGATGATGTTGAAGGGGTTATTGCGTGTTCCCCGCTCTGTCCAGATGTGTATGTGTCTAGAATCGCAACTCAGACTAAATCTGCTCTCATCTGTAAAGAGTACTCGTCCCCATTCATTGTCTCTCCAATTCCGGTGTTCCCGGCACCACAGAGAACGCCTTCTCCGATGGGCAGGCGTTAGAGGTACACACCGTACAGGGCGTCGTGCAAACAGACCACCACCGTGCAGTCTTCTGGCCACGGTAAAACGCGATATCGGTCGTCCAGTCGCCTGTGTCGTGTGTCTAGCGATTTCTCCCGCTGTCTGCCGCCTGTTTCTTCTGGCCTGTAAGGCAATATACCGGTCATCTGCGGGTGTGGTTCCTCGTGGACGACCACTACTAAACCCCCGGATAGCTGTTCCTGTAGTTTGAAATTGTCTCCAAAGTCGTGAAACGATGCTGTGAGCAATTCCGAACTCTGCAGCCACACTTGTCACACTGCGGCCTTCCTCCAACTTCCCAATGATTCGACCTCGGGTGAAAGCATCCAGATGTCGTCTAACAGATTGATTATTCGCCATTTCTCGCTGAGGCAGCAACTCGGTGTGATTTTAACTGCTATACGGCGTGCAATCTCTTTGCCAGAAATACTGATCTTACACCGACAACATGCTTTATACTACTCAGACACTCCCCCATTACGTCTACCTGTATATCTGCGCATGTGCTACCGTACATCACCTTACTTAATCTCCTGATTGGTCTTTGTGTCCGCTCTGCCTCTTCGTTCAGCTGATATGCTAATTTTTCGACTTTGTCCTTAATTTTTGCACACCAGTGTATAACTGAAAACAACAACCATATCTTACTACAAAGAAATGATAGTCTTGTATTATTTTTTATTAATTTACTTTTACGTCATTTTGATTATCATTTAAGTATCAAATTAATTTTAGACTTTTATTTTAATTGTAAGCTTATTAATTTATGGATAAGAATTTTGTGAAAGTTTTTATAACACTTTAGATATGCTCGATCACATTTAAAGTTTTTCATAAGTCGAATTACATATCGACTCAGTCTTTTTAATTGACAGAAGCAGCACAGATTAACTTGTTTTCAGTTGATTCTTCAGCGTAAAAGAATTAGAAAGAGGGCTTTGTACTTTTTCTGCCGTCACTAATTCAACGATTCTTAAATTTCTAAGAATTTTTAGCAGAGCATAAAAGATGAAACAATTCAATTCTTGGATATAGGTGCAATGCATATATCACAGCATATGGATAAATATAGACATAAGTTTCCTTTTATAGCTCTAATAAAATCGGTGAAGTTCAGACATTATTAGCAAATTTTAATCTAGTCATTCCTTTGTGATTAGTGTTGCTCTTCGAAGAAAAACTTCAAATAAGAATCAAAATAACTCTCCCTTCATTAATATCATACATTAAAGAAATAATTTTTTTAAGAAATATATTTCCTCTAACTGCGCAACTTCAAAGCATTAACTGTCTGTGTGATATCTCTGAATAGTACAAATAATAAAATTAAGATTATTGCAAATGAAACCAGTGTTTCGAGTACAGTTCATAATCGCAGTAATTAATAATTGAACAAATTTACCACTTACGAAAATTTTCAGTTTAGATAAATACATTTAATACACATTTGCACATACTGCATGAATTTAGAATGGCATAAAATGTTATTTTATTTATTATATATATATTATTATTATTATTATTATTATTATTATGGCTTTAATTATATAATAGCCAAAAATTTCAAATGAGAGGAAAAGATTGCTTACCTTTTCCTAAAACAGAAATGCTTCCTGTACAGTTCAGTTCGTTAGAAAGTGTAGAAGTTTTTGGAGAAAAGAAACTCAATTATTTTTCACTTTTTAGCATTTTTTTCTAAGCCATGCTCTCTTTTTTCAAGGCGTCCCCTTTTAAGCGATTTATATTAACCCTAGAATGCTACCCTTCGAAAAACTTACGGGAATGATAACCATTCGTCTCTCAGATGAAGTATGCGTAGGTGTGATTAAAACCTATTTTAAAAGCTAATAAAAATTAAAATATACTACCTGAAGCTGATTTCATGACTCTCGATCTTCAAATAAGCAAGAAAGTATGGTTTATTTATTTTCAAAGCAATCTTTATACATATAAACGTGATGTTCTCCACACATAGCTCTGGAACATGTTAGACAAAATTTGCGCGTCATTCTGCGCTTGAGAGTTTTTGCTTGGTCGAAACAATTCATCGAAGTTCCAATATTACGAGAGCGCAACTGTAAGGGTTCAGGAAGAATTTCTCTTTTATTTTTTCTGATAGTTCCAACAATTGTTAAATTCATTGGACTCATCAGAAGTTTTTCAGCTAAAGGTGTCGATGTAAACCAGTTATCCATCGTGACATTTCTATTTGTCACTTGAATGTTTTTTGTTAGTTCTTCTACGAAGTAAAATGCTAGAGGAATACCTCCAGTTTGAGTATTTGAACCCAAATATGGTATTGCATTTATCATGTACTTCGTTCCTACATCGCACATCATTACTATTTTGATGCCATATTTTGCAGGCTTATTCGGTATGTACATTCTAAAGGGACATCTTCCTCGAAAAGCTAGTAACTGCTCATCAATAGTAACATAGGATCCTGGTTTATAAGAATCCATACAATTCTTAATGAATTCATCTCAAAGCTCTCTGATTGGTGCAAATTTATGTTTTTCTTTTCTTTCATCTCTAGTTTCTTTAGACTCAAAACGTAGACAATTCAACAAAAATCGGAATCTTACTTCACTCATTTCAGCTTTATAAGGCGAACCGCATAAAGTAGCATCAAATAGCTCATTTGTTGCTAAATGATTATTTTTCATAGCCGCTGATAACACAAGTAATCCAAGTAAAGCTATAATTTATCAACACAGGTTTCTAATACTGAAAATTTCTGTTCGGCATAACGATCTTTTTGTCTTTTTATTTCGGAATTAGTATGAGAAAAAATTATTTCCAGCGTTTGAGGGTTGAACAATTGATTGAATGATTCCAGAGGAGTAAAAAGTTCTTTTGCTGAGTCTTTTGGACCTTGAACAAAGTGAATAATATTTCGAGCTGCTGTCCTTGTGTTGCTCGATTTAGGGACAGATGACCACTTTGATTTATTTTACCAGTGAGCTGAATTTTGCCTGGATAAATAATAGTTTTATCGCATGACTTAAAAAAATTCGGAATTTTTCCCACCCAATCACTTTTATCTGGTACAGTACCAGTTTCTGATTCAGCTTCATGTTTCAATTTCTTATTTTCCTCTTATTGGATTTTTTGCATTGTTTCCTCATCATCTTTATTGTCAATTGAAAATTCATCATTTTCATCTCTGTCACTATCTGTTACTTCGTGATTTTGTACTTCAATAAAATCTTCATCTTCTGATTCATCCCCAGAAATAGAATTTTCTTCATCGCTTAACTCTTTTAAATGTTCCCGGATAGCCTCAGGTCTACCCCAAAAATTTTCTCCTCGAAAACGCTTTGACATCTTTACGGCAACACAGGAGAAAGACTAAGTCGGAATCAAGAGTTCAAACGTTACAGCTAACCATTCGTCTGGGAGACGAATATTGTTCTGCAAACGCTACGTGCTAAAATATTTCTTCAAGATGAAACATCCTTATCTGTAGTAGCCAAGGTCATATGAAGATACTCAGTCGCACAATCCATTTCCTGATTTAGGGGAGATGGGTCAAGATTTTTTGTAAAAGGCTTCGTCCAGGAGACGAATGGTTAGCATTCTAGGGTTAACTAAACACAAATTAAAGCATTATTTCTAGTGACACAACACAAATAACAACAACGGCAAAATTTGTAGAAAAACATAATAACTCAACATAGGGGGACAGTACTAACACGTTGACTGTATCCTCCGATTTCGAGGGAACAGGAAGAATTTTGAAAACTGCCGAAAGAGGAATTCTGGAAACAGTCCTAATTCGCTTTTAGATGCTTCGTCCGAAATGAAAGGGCTTTTCTTCTTTAGTAACATTAAGCTTGATAGCTAGAGGAAAAGTGGGACCGCATAAGGAGGGAGGGCTATTCAAAGCTGCAAGAGAACAAAAGTTTACGACTTGAAAGTGTCACATAACCTTCGGAGTACTTTGCCGCGGCTTGTTTACTGGAGAGGGGTGACTTTTCCTAATTTTACTTCTAAAGGGAAAATCGTAGGTTTTCCGATCAACCTTTGTTAATCAAATGAATTTTTTGGGAAGCTGGAAAGCAATATTTTAAACTTAAGGCTTATGTGTTGAAAATTACTTAGCATTTTTAAGCATAAGTAGTGGTGAAGCGGGAGGGTGCCCGGGCGCCCAGGACATTCTCCCTGGCTAAGCGCCTGAAACCGATGATCCACATTGCATTTTGGCAGAAAAGACGGGGCACGAAATCTTCAGCATCCCCCAGGCACAGAAAATCCTAGATACGCTTCTGCTCAGACGAATTTAAAAACTTATACTCAACATAATCCATGACACTAAAATAAAACATAAACTAAATTAATAACGTAAACAAAAATAACCCAATTAAACTTAGATTAAAACTGAAAGCTAAGTAGAAAAAGAATTCTGTATGCAATATAAGAATTCTGAAAACAAAATCCTTTTGGGAAGTTTATCCCTCTATAAGACACATCAAAAATGTGCTAATTTAACTGGAGAGACTGGAGAGAATGTTAAAAAAAAGATAAGGTGGGAAAGCAAAATAAGTTTCAGTTGTAAAAAACATGCAAACATCAGGCACCTGAGAACTGGATGTAAAATATTTATATGTGTAACTCAAATGCACAAATTTAATCAAATGGCTGACAAATTATTCCTTATTTTACCTCAAGAACGAAAACAACAACTTCATATGGCACTGGCAACTACAGTTCAGAAGTAATCAGTTACATAATTTCACCATGCAATAAACCTAAGTTTTTTTTAATGTAGTTTGATCCTGATTCTGTATAAACTGCATTCATAAATTGATACAGCTTTGATTGCATAGAAAGAATAATAACTAGTACTAACATTTTTAAAATGGCACAAATACTTAACAGTGTGATGTCCTATAAAATACTTCATGTACGTTAATACAACAAGTTTACATACAAAAATATTATTTTTGAAACTCGACTTAAATAATCAATGATTCAGCAACCTCCAAAATGCAGAAATAAACATTACCACATAACAATTAAGAGTTTTAAACTTTCGGAAGGCATAATAACCTAATATAATATGGAAAACTTGAGATTACAAAAGAAAATAAGATTAGACTCTAAAATTATGTCATGTCTATATACACTTCGCGAACATTTGTCTCAAACACTTCTACGTTTACATCGACAAACATTAAAGAATCACTCCACCTATAAATCATGTCATATTCAAGTCAAACATAATTGGACAGCATCAGAAGGGTACAGCGCGGAGTCTAGCTTCTCGTCCTCTGTGCCAGTGGTGCGCAAACTAGGGGTCGCCAGAAGTTTTTTGGGAGTCGTCAGATTTTTATGAAATGCATTATGCCTGCATGCTGCATACCATACAGTGTACATATAAAGAGTGAAGCGCCGTCACTCACTGTTTAATTGCAATTTCATGCTGTCCGCTCTTTCTTTGACCGTAATGCGTAATGTATGTAAAGTGGGAAGACGCAAGTTTTTCACTCCGGTAGATAGCGCCCTCTTCGCGGTAATTCGCCAGTTTTACTGATAAGCGCCTATTTGACTAGATGTTAACCGCAGGGAAAGGGCAAAAATTCGGTTCCGTGATCAGCCAATCAGATGGCGAGGTACGCGGTGTACCTGATAGTCAGAGTGAAGACGTGAAGTGTTCGCATGAAGATGTAGCATGTAGCAGTTGGCCTGCATTGTTTTAGTTTATCCTCGAGTTTTATCATGTGACGTTGTGTAATTATGATTTTTTATATTTTTATCGGGCTTTGCTACTCTTTGTTAGCAGGTATGTACTATCATTAGAGAAAGATCTCTGTTAATTTTATTGAATTTCTCAAAAAAAAATTATAAAATTTTATTATTATTTGTTTCGCAAAATACTGAACTAAATGCCCGATCTAAAAAAATAAGAAAATACAATGAGGAATTTATTAACTATGGTTTTACATTTTGTGTTGTTGATGATAAAGAACGCGGGATATGTGTCATTTTCAACGAAAAATTAGCAAATGAGAGCATGAAACCAGCTAAATTAAAAAGGCACCTGGAAACTAAACATAAAGACGAGCTGAAAATCTGAAAATTCAAAATGCACATTTAAAGAAATTTACAACAATACATCAGAAAGCATTACGAGCTTCTTTAGAAGTTTCTTATCTAATAGGAAAAACAATGAAACCCCATACAATTGGAGAATCCCTTATCCTTCCTGCAGCAACTAAGATGACATTAATTATGCATGGCGATAAATATGGAAATGAACTAAAAGCAATACCATTATCAAGAGATACCGTGTCACGGCGGATTTCCGAAATGTCACGAAATATCGAGTCAGAAGTCATAAAACGCATACAAAATTCATCTGTATTTGCTTTACAACTGGACGAGACTACCGATATTATTAAAATGTCACAACTAATTATTTACGTTAGGTTTATTTTTAATCAAGATATAACAGAAACGTTTTTATGTTGCAAAAGTTTGGAAGGAAAAACAACTGGAGAAAAAATATTCGAAGTAATAAATGAATATTTTGAAACAAAGTCCCTTACCTGGGCAAACTGTGTTGCGGTTTGTACTGATGATGCTGCAGCATTAACAGGTTCGAATAAAGGGCTCAGAGGCTTAATTCAGAACGCGGCGCCTCATATGGTATTTAATCACTGTATGATTCATCGGCAAGCTCTTGTTGAAAAAGATATGGATGAAGAGTTGCACAACATAATTCAAGACGCTGTTAGTTCAAATAACTACATTAAATGCAACAGCCACCACAGCCGTCTCTTTTGAATACTTTGCAATGAGATGGGCTCAACGTATGAGAGGTTACTGTATAAGGTTTCTCTTTCAATCTCTTAACTTTCTTCGTGAGCATATGCTGTGAAACCCTATG
>KK114613.1:436502-484870 GCA_000611955.2 Stegodyphus mimosarum | reverse complement strand
AAATTCAACTATTTTAAAAGTTTAAGATTATTATTGCAACAATATCTAAAGCTGTTACAATAGCTTTAGTATTTCCGATAAGACAGTCTCGGGCGCTGGAGATTTTTTTTTTTTTTTTCTTTTACAGTGTTGCAGTTGCTCGCATTAAAATTATCGAGTTTGTTAATTACAATTCGTTAAAGTTTTACAAAATATGAGACAGATAATAAAAAAAATTCCGAATTTCAAATTTTCGCTTCCAGATGTCCATACTCTAGCGGAGGACATGTGATAGGCTTATTTTCACCCTTAAGTTTGAAGGAGAGTAAACTGGGGGCCCGGGTCTGAAAGTCTCCCCCAATTCTTCCCCTACCAACAACCTTTCCAGAGGACATTCGCCTCGCCTCATATTTAGAGTGCCCCCATGCCTCACAGATACTAGATATTTACGAACATCTAAGCCTTCTCCGGGATTCGAATCCGGGTCCTTTGATACAGCAGTCAAAGTCATCAACCGCTGTCCCGGTTGGGCAGCCGATGTTACTCTCTTGGCACTAACTGGTTGCGGTGTTAGATGGACAACTTTGCTGTCACCTATTAACTAAATATAGCACTACTTTTTATAGAAAATTCACCCTGTAGGTAAGAAAATAAATTTTCTACAACAGTTTAAAGTGTGTATACATTTTTTTGATGCAGCCTGTATATAGGCGGCAGTAAAGCCAGCCTCGTTCCAAATTTGAGAACGAATCCCTGTGGGACGTATCCGAAAATCTGTAGCTCCTCTTCCCCTACCACCAAACCAGAAGAAAGGACTTGTGTCTCGCCCTGTATTTTGACGGCTCCCATGCCGCACAGACACTGGACATATATAAACATCCATGCTTTCTCTGGAACTTAGTCCGAGCCCAGCGAAAGATACAGCAGCCAGGAGTTCTAATTACTGTACTAATCAAGACGACTCAGGTGTTTGTGAAATATAGGATATTTAATGAATTTTGCTTCTTCAGTATTCGAGATTATATACCTTACTAATATTGCTTGAATGTTCTTGCATATTAAAGGTAATAAATAAATTATACTTCAAAAGAATTTTAAATTTCAGTGCATGATTTTTATTGTCTAAAAATTTTCTGGAAAGACATAGACCGCTAAAAGTTGAATTTACGTTAGTAATGAGAATGTAATTTAGCTCATATTATCTAATTGCGTTAGTTTTTCTCCGGCACCGAAAAATTCGTTAGATATTTTTTGAGTGTCGTAAAAGCTAACAGACATATTAATTATTGCAAAATGCTGGATCCAAGGTAAAAAGCATTTATTTTCTCAGGTTAATTTTTTAAAATAATTGTCATCTTGTGATTCTTCAGTTATGATGAGTTTCTATTTTATGACAAATTCCTTAAAAATTATGTCTCACGTGTAAAATGCTCCTCTCAAAGATGTGCCATTCGGGGCGGAACGCTCCCTCCCCCCTTTAGCTGCGTTATTGACGATAGGGTGACGTTAGAGGGTTACTTGCATCCGCGAAATCAGTTCCTGCATTGAAAGGAATTTTTAGGAAACGGAAGTGTATTTTTTCTTTGCCATTTTATTTTCTAGGCAAAGTATTCCATTATTTATAGCAAATTTAGCACTTTTATTAATAATATTGTTTATAATCATTAACAGAGAGTAAACACATTTCTCAATACCTTAGCTGCAAAATTTCAAGCGTTTCTATATGTAAATCCACTGTTTTTTAAATAGAAAAAGTTTAATCAAAATTTCGTAGAAAAATTTGAAAATTTTATCGTTTTTATCAAAATCCATAGTTTAATGAATGGCTGGTGTGTATTCAATAATATTCGTTTCTTCTTTTATACTTCGTTTATATTTGCTTATTCGATTAATTTGTTTATATTAGTTCATTCGTTCATTTGTTTATACATTAATCACCCTTTAAAAATATATTCCTTAATTAAAAATATATTCCTTAATGTAGCATATTCATTCTGCAAATTTCTGAAGCTTTTCATTTATATTCGGTTATTCGTCCACTTCTTTATATTTCGTTTATATTCGTCTACTCGTTCATTTGTTTATATTTCGTTTATATTCGTCTATTCGTTCATTTGCATAAATTATGCTTTAAAAATATTCCGTAATGTAGCATGTTTATTCTGCAAATTTCTTACGCTTTTCATTTATATTCGGTTATTCGTTCATTTGTTTATATTTCGTTTATATTCGTTTCCTTGTTTATATAGAAATTATGGTTTAAAAATATTCCTTCGTGCAATTTGTTCATTTCTTCCTCAGTTTTATTTTATTTGATCCCAAGAAACATCAATCAAGAAAATTTTTGGAATCAATATATCCAAATATTTATGTTTATTGGCCAAAGTAGTTTGAATGCGATACCTTCTAACTCTCAACCTGTGCAATACTTCGGGAATTTTGAAAGAGCTGACGCTGATCTACGCAGTGTAAAAAATATTATTTTCCTTCAGATGGTTACAGTATTTTGCTGACTATTGTAACAACACAAATATCGTTTAAAAATAATGCACTTCCTGGCAGATTCTGATAGTTATTCACGACAGATTTCTGACAGAATATTTTCTGTTTGAATCGTTACTTTTCGGAGAATTTCACAAACACTAATACAGTTAGCGTAATTAATAAAATAAATTTGTAAATTACGTTACTTGATTAAGGCGAAGCATATCGAGGACTATCTGCCCATGGTGAACAATGTCTTCGTAGAGGAATGTTTAAGGAAAACTAGCTTTGAAATTAGTAAAAGCCATCTAAATATAAAATATGAATTGTGCTACACAAGCTCATAAACATTTTGTATTTCGCGATTACATAATTTTTCTTAAGCAAGTAATTTTGCGAGATATTTGCAATTTATTACTTATTTTAAGTTTCGATGTGAAGCATATATAATTTGCATAGCTACAAAACATGGAAAAGGGGGGGAATACATTTTCTAACAATATCTTGTGCTTCAGAAGTAACAAATACTTTTTATTCAAGTTGCAAAGATTTCAAAATTTTAGTTATTTGAAGTCTCAGTTTTACATTGTTTTCATTTTCAATAAAAATTAACATGAATAACGCACCTGAAAATGTGTAAATGCCGCTAATTATTTACAGTGTGATATAAATCTTATTCAAAGACTTAAAGATACATATTTTATTAACTTTTATTCATCCTTGTCAAAAAATGAATATACTCAGTTACGAATTTTTGCAATAAAAATAGTCGCTTTGTTTGGGAAAGGTATGAGAATAGAATTTTTTTTTCCCCACATTTGAAAACTGTTAAGAAAAAAACCCGAATGACCGACGAGGATTTACAATTCGTGATGAAGATAATTCCTAGTAATTTCACTCGAAGGTTAGAAACTTTATCAAAGTCGAGATGCCATAAGTGTGAAGCAAAAAGCGAAGCCATAAGTGTGAAACAAAAGAATTTATAAAAAACTAAAAAGTTAGAAAGCTTTCAGATCTTATATTACACCCAAAGAGGCTTTTTGTCAACATTTTGTGTGTAATCTTTATTAATTAAATATCATGTTCTTCGCACTGAAACCATAAAATTCAATTCAACAGCAGTATCATAATAATTTAAAAAGAGCATAGCTTTAGAATTTCGTATACACAGTTGCGCGCGCTGAAGATAATTTTTTTTTTTTTCCCCGTACAGTGTAGCCATTGCTCACTTTGAAATCGTTGAGTTTGTTCACCAAAAATTGGTTAAGTTTTACAAAATATGAAACAGATAATAAAACAAATTACAGATTCCAAGTTTGGGCTTCGAGATGCCCATTTTCAGGTGGGAGGACTACGTTATTCAGAATTTGATATCTCTAGGTACCGTTGTTTTTTCACAGTGCGAGAAACGTACATACATTCATGCAGATTATTCATTATTCAATTTCTTAAATATAATACAGGGTTCTAATATTTGGTGGCAACAATTTGAAAAGTGAAACGCTATTTTATAGTGGACGACATTTGTAGTTTTATTAATGGTCAAACATTTGTAGTTTTATTAATGGTCAAACATTTGTAGTTTTATTTGTGTATTGATGAAAAGTTTAGTAAGAAATGAAGAAGATTAAAATCATTAACACGGAAATATTTGTATTTTTATTTATGTGTGGAAGAAAAATTTAATAACTAATAAAGAAACAGATTAGGTCGTCATGATTTATTCTCAAGTTTTACCCCACCTGAAAAAATTTTCTCATAGGTTGTTTATTTTTAGTTTAAATTAAACTCAGTTATTTAATTATAAGATATTTCTCCCAACTTCTTCGCATGGCTTCGTGGTGTAGTAGTCAGCACACTCAATGCATAACCGAGAGGTCCGTGGTTCGATTCCCGGCGAAGGCGTTGCTCATTTCTAAATGTTCCTGCTTTAAATACCTAACGTCTCTATAATAGAAATTAATTAAGCATGTTAAATATTGATGAGACAGTCAGTCTACGAATTTAGAAATTAGCTGCTAAAATATTTGAATAACATAAACTGTGTTATAGGTACCAAACTTTAAATTTCAGACAGAAAATAAATATGAATTTTTTTTTTTTCATTTGCGATATTGTTGTTGTTGATTATGTGTTTTTTGATGTAGATTTAGTGAGAGAAATTTAAAATAAGTTTTAAATATTTTTATTTTGTTAATAAAGTTATTTTTTTAAATCCTACCTGTCAGCTGTGTTCAGATCGTGAATTCGATTCGAATTGACCTCTGCCGTTAAGAAATTAATGAAAACATGCAAAAATTTAAACTTTTCTAGTAAAAATATCACGCTTTCATATATTTATTGATATGAAAATGTGACATGTTTACTATGATGAAAATTTTTGGAATGATTGACAAAATATATTACGATTAGTTAAAAGTTCTGAACTAGCTGTGCTCTTTATAGAGGTGAATCATGCAATGACTCAAGTAAACGCCTAAGTCATGACTCATAATTCGGGATAAACTAGCCTGTAACTGTAACAGCCCTTGGGGATATAGCCTAGCATAAAAGTACTATATTCGTTTACAATGCTGTTGTGTTCTCTAGTATTGTAAGGAGAATCTGACAACAAGGTTCCTCTTTTTGAAGGTGACTCGATAACACGTTATAGTAATTATTCCGCTTCTTTAAAGGTGACTTTGGAATACTCAGGGCACTCGACTAAACGGTTGCTAGTGGGAAAAACTCCACATGTCGTAAATTCTGTATAACTAATAACCAGTGACTGAGAGTGTGAGGATTAACTAGTGATTGAGCTCTATGATGCAGACCCAGTTACTGAGACTGATTTTAATCAATGGATGATTCTATAGTTGCGCGCAAGAGAATTCGCAAATTATGTATATTTTTACCAAACGTATTGAACCAAAGTATTGACTATACCTCCGAAGAATTATGCAAATATTCAGAGTCTAATACATACAGTGGACAAAAAAATATTTGAACAATATAAGTTTATGCAATAATTTTATTGCAAATGGTATAAATTAAATTAAATTTTTGGACAATAACGAATTCACATTACTTATGTCAAAAATAAAAAAATGTGATATGTACACCACGTGACTTCCTTTTACGGAATATTAAATTATACGCATTTTGAATTTCGTTTAAACTTATTGGATTGAATTAAATCTATTTCGTCAATAGCGCATAAACCACACTAGAATAAGTGCACTCTTTAAAATTCACTATAGTTGTTTACAATATCGACACTCTGGCGCTAGGTTCACTTAACAGCGTTACATCTCTTTCATTTTATAACTCAGAATGCACAAAAGTTATGTATATCATCCGAAGAATTATCTAATCGTCGCCAGATGTTCTATTTAAATACTATGATAAATCTAAAACGATGCATAAAAGAAATTAAACAAAAAAGAAAAGAAAACCCCAGTTTTTTTACAGACGATTCAGTACTTCTAATTCAATTAATTTAGTTTTCACTTTGCGACTAGGCAAAAATACAAAAAAATCTCAAAATATCTGTATTAAAAATTACGAAGTAAATCTTAAACACTTATTTCCTCGAATAAATTCCAGAATGGATTAAGCATAATTTAATTTGCAATAATAAAAGAAGGCATGATCTTTGTTGTTCGGAAGCTTAGTTTATCTAGATTGGCAACAAATCCATTACTCTGCTAAGTTTCAAATGTAAACAGATATGGCCGCTATGGCGAAAATAATTAGTCTTAGCCGCACTTAAACAGCTTTTAAATTGTTGATAATTCTGCCATTATAACATGCAGGTTAACTAAAGGCATTAAAATCTTAACCGGAAGATAAGAACAGCATAATTCAATCATTTTTTAAAACAAAAAATGCAGAATTTACAAACATATAAGAATAAAGAAACTGAACTCACTGAGCCGAGTAACAGAGTGCATATACACTGGTGTACAAAAGTTAAGCATAATTGATAATTATGTGAATAAAGAAGGAACTGTAAATCAGAATGGCGGGAAACGTGATATGCGAGTGTAAAATGGTTACAAAATAAGGAAGCAAATCAAAAGAACGATAATAATTAATTTTATTATCCAAAGTAGCAGTTTAAAGAAAACTAAGAATAGCAAGGGTTCACACTTAAAATAAAAGAAAACATTAAATAAATTACTGATGCTACAGTTTAATTAGGCGTGTGGTCACCTCTGACAGCCAGGCACGCTGTACAGGATTTACCATACTTGCTATGAGATGATGAATGAGTTGTGGGCTCAAACGGTTCCAAGCTTCTTGAAGGGTTCTCTTCAGTTCTGTAACGGAGATTGGTGGGTGCGAAAGGGCTGCAATTTGTCTCCCGAGCATATCCCATACATGCTCGATAGGATTTAAATCAGGGAAGTTCGCAGGCCACGACATGCGCTGGATGTTTTCCGTTTCAAGGAAGTCATCAACCAGCACCGCCCGGTGACATGGCGCATTATCATCCATGAATATGAAGTCAGGACCGACAGCACCTCGAAACAAGCGAACATAAGGCTCAAGAACTTCGTCTCTGTATCTTTGACCAGTCACAGACCCCGTGTCAAAGAAATGGAGGTCTGTGCAGTCGTCCATCATGATGCCTGCCCATACCATTACTCCCCTTGATGAAATATGATGTTTTTCCGATATGTTTCTTGGTTCAAAACGTGTTCCACGTTCTCTCCATATCGTTACCCAACGAGAATCAGTACTCAGACTAAACCGGGACTCGTCACTGAACATCACATTGGCCCACTCTCCCACAATCCAATGTTGATGTTTCAAACTCCAGTTCAAACGAGCGCGTTTCTGCGCAGACGTGAGGGGAATGCAAACTGCTGGTCTTATGGCATACAGGCCAGCAAGATTGAGTCTCCTGTAAACAGTTTGTCTCGAAATTCGTATTCCTGCGGCGACTGTGAGCGCCGAACCCAGTGCTCTGGCAGTACTGCCCCTCTGACGTCGCGCACTTATTACCAGATATCGGTCTTGGCGAGCAGTTGTGACTCTTGGTCGACTTGATACTGGTCGTCGGGTAACATCTCCCGTTCTTTGAAACCTCTGTCACAGTCTTAAGATCACAGACTGGTTCACATTCAGAATTCGAAACAATTCGGTTTGTGATCGTCCGGATTCCAGCATTCCAACGATTCTTCCTTTCGCAAACATCTTTAGTTGGCGTCTTTGTGCCATCATTCACCTTGTTTGATGGTTAGCAACGTTCTTTCGCACAGCAGTTGTCCGAAACTTGTCTGAACTGCCTATACTGCGTGAATCGGTTTCTTTGCGTTCCGACATGCGCAGGTGTTTCGCGCAGGATGTAGTCGACTGAAAAGTTTTGCATAAACCCAATGTTTCTTCTTCACCCAATTAATATCCGCGAGAAATTTGGAATAATTTTACGAATATTTACTCTATGTTTTTCGCAATTTACAATTTATGCTTAACTTTTGGACACCAGTGTATATATACATATATTTATATACTTTTGGAGAGGTCGATTACAACCAAAATAGGAGGTGCACATCTACGTATCATAGCACTCCTACGTACAAAATTTCAAAGTTTTGAGGCTACTCGTTTTTGAGTTATGCGAGATACATACGTACGTACGCACAGACGCCACGAAAAAAAATCTTTTGAGAATCCATTTTAAATCAGTTTTATAATTTTTTGTGAGAAAAGAGTTCTTTATTCTGTCCTCACGTACGGATGTCAAACAAAAACATCGTTAAATTGCAATCCATAATTGTAAAAATGGATATTTTCGTTGAAATATGATACCCGAAATGTTTCGCGATTACAATACTTTTGACTTCGTACAAGGAAATAAAAAAGAGTTTATGTTGTCACCCATAACATACACATATTAAGATATGCAAATATTGAAGGGCAAATAAGTACTTGAACTAAAAATTATAATTTAAAATTCAATGAAACCAATACTAAAAATAAACTTTAACATTTCGTAAAAAGTCCATTGTTGTCTTTAACAGCTTGTAGTCTTCTAGGCATTCATTCTACTAACCTTTTGGTTAGATCTGAGGATATATTTTCCCATGTTTTCGGAAGTATTATTTTGAAATTATTTTTATTTGGAAATTTACGTTTCTAGCTTCTTGATCCAAAAAATTGCACGAATTCTCAATCGGGTTGAGCTAAGGTGATTGGAGTGGTGTATTCAGCCTTTGGGGAAATATATCAAATATATAATTCATAAAAGAAAATCTGAAAGGTTTCAGATTTTAATTACGTCCAAAGGGGCGTTTATTTAGCATTTTGTGTGTTACCTTTATTTATTAAATACCATGTACTTCGCACTTAAACCATAAAATTCAGTTCAACAGCAATGTCGCAAAATAATTTTAAATTGAGCACATCTTTAGAAATTTCAGTACGCACTCTCACGGGCTGGAGATAAAAATGTTTTTCTGTACAACGTTGGTATTGCTGGCTTTGAAATCTTTGAGTTTGTTAATGAAAAATTCGTTAAAAGTGAAACGACGCAAAATGCCAAAACGAAAGTAATAGTCCTTGATTCAAATCCCTTTGGACTAATAAAAGGAATTCTTTTGAAACCCTAGTTGTATGTTTAGGGTTATTGTCTTGTTGGAACCAGAAGTCATCTTTAATACCCAATTCTGACACGCTTTTGGAATAAATCATCTCGCAATATCTCTACGTATTTTGTCGCATTCAATATTCCCTCAATTACAATCAAATTACAAATTCCATTCTAGCTCATACACTACCCATACCATAACACTCCCGCCACAATGCTTATAACAGCTGGATATAACATTTTTAGAATTTAGAGTCATTTTATTTTGTCTTCAAACAATTTTGTCGCAATTGGATCCAAATAAGCAAAACTTTCATCAGTGAAAAATGTTCTTTTTCCAAAAATTGTAAAGGCTTATTTATGTATTCATTTGCGAAATGAAGACTTTTCTTACTATTAGCTTCACTTACATGCGTTTTTACTTCCTTGTATGAAGTAAAAGGGAAGTATAGCAATCGCGAAAAATTTTGGGTGTCATTTTTCAACGAAAATATCTATTTTGACGGCTATCGAATGTAATTTAACGACGTTTTTGAGTGACATCCGTACGTAAGAACAGAAAAAAGACCCTTTTCCCCCAAAAAACTATAAAACTGATTTTAAATGGATTCCGAAGAGATTTTTTTGTGGCGTCTGTGCGTACGTAGGTATGTATGCTTTTATCTCGCATAACTCAAAAACGAATAGCTTCAGAACGTTGAAATTTTGTATATAGGACTGCTATAACATGTAGATGTGCACCTCCTATTTCAGTCGCAATCGGCCGCACCAAAAGTATATAAATATATGTATATATATATCCACTCTTTTATTCGGCTCAGTGAGCTTAGTTTTTTAATTCTTATATGTTGTTAAGTTGTGCATTTTTTTGCTTTAAAAATGATTGAATTATGCTTTTTGTATTATATTCGTAGTATAAAGGTTTTTATGCTTTTAGTAAATCTGCATGCAATATTTGTAGAATTATCAACGATTTAAAAGTTGTTTAAGCGCGGCTAAGCCTAATTATTTTACCATATAGCAGCCATATTTGTTTACATTTGAGACTTAGCAGAATAGTGGATTTGTTGCCAATCTAGAGAAACTAAGCTTCTCAACAACAAAGATAACTCCTTCTTTTATTATTGCGAATTAAATCATGCTTAATCCATTCTGGAATTTATTCGAGGAAATAAGTATTTAAGATGCACTTCGTAATTTTTATTATATCTATTTTGAGTTTTTATGTATTTTTGCCTCGTCGCGAAGTGAGAACTGAATTAATTGAATGAGAAATACTGAATTGTCTGTGAAAAGCTGTTTCTTTTTATTGTTTGTTTGTTTAATTTCTTTTACGCATCGTTTTAGATTTATCATAGTATTTGATTAGAACATGTAGCAAAGATTAGATGTAACGCTGTTAAGTGGACCTAGCGCCAGAGTGCCTGCCGCCTCGGTAAACAACTATAGTGCATTTATTCTACTGCGGTTTATGCGCTATCGACGACGTAGATTTAATTCAATTCAATAAGTTTAAATAAAGTGCAAGAAAAAATGCGTATAATTTAATATGCCGTGCAAGAAAGTCATGTGGTGTACACATTAGACTTCCCCCCCCCTACTCATGACTTTATATCCGAATTTAGGCAGGTAATTTCTTACCGTTTGAGATGTAACACAAATATCTGAGCAAGATGCAAGGTTGATATTTCTACACTATTCATAAAATTTTTTATATTTTTTATTTATTTATTTATTTTGACCTTTCAATCATTCCTTTCTTCCTGTAAGAAATTTTGGCAGCCCTATCCTTTTCTATCTTCGATACTTGATTTATATTTTTTTATCACACAATAAACAGTTTATAAGGTATTTCTCCCGCCTTCTTTGCATGCCTTCGTGCTGTAGTGGTTAGCGCGCTCGACGCATAACCGCGAGATCCGTGCTTCGATTCCCGGCGAAGGCGTTGCCCATTTTTCATCACTCCTGCTCCGAAAATAACCTAATGACTCTGCAAGTTTAATCAGTTTATCTTAAAATTTTTGCTATTTCACAATAAGTAGAGCCATTGTTTCTTAAATTCACAATTCTAAAGTCAACTTACTTTGCTTTCCACACATTTCAAAATAATAAATTTATAATAAAAAAAAGGGGGAACTGGAATCGAAAAGATTAATAGAACGTTTTTAAAACAAACTGCATTACTTTTTCTTTCAATTTCAATATTTGAAGTCAAGTTTCAGCCTTTTCCATTGCTCCTTCAGACACTTTTTTCCCCTTAGAAATTTGCCTAATTTAGTTTTTCGGCGATTTGATAAGATTACGTTATAGCTATTTTTTATTTAACTAGTTATTATGTAAAAATTTAATTTAATTTACACCATTTGCAATAAAATTATTACATATACACAAAACTCTTTTTTTTTACTCGGTAGATACGTTCCTTAGAAAACCGTGCCAAAAAAAAAAAAAAAAAAAAAAAAAAAAAACGTGTAAGATGAAAAAAAAAAACTAAATATTTTCCCCAAAAAACCGTGCAAAAAAAGTAATAATGAAATCCACATTGCATATTTATAAAATAAAAACGATTCATTTTTATTACCAAAAAAAATTTAAATTAGTGTACATAGTGAACATACAGTTCATAAGTACATATAAAAATTGAAATTGAAATTAGGAATAAAAATCAATTTCGAATCTATTCATTGCTACTTAATAACAAACGTGCACACTTATTACAAATCGGATCAAAAATGCAATCGTCACTAGATAATGTAGATATGTCTGGCACAGCTGTCGGGTTTGATTTAAATGAAGAATTTGGTTCGTTATTAACGGACTCTGTTACCCAGCTACAAAAAACTTAAGATTACGTTGAAAGTTTAATCCACGCTCCATGTGAGGACCATGAGTAAGAAAATGTTGTTCCATACTTGTAGCAAATTTCAAGCCTTCGCGAATTAAATCAGCCATTAATAGGTGAACTTCACCTTCGACTTTTCATATCGACTGATTTATTGTCATAAACTTTCATAAATTCGATCAAATCGTCCTCATTCAAGGGTTTCTCGCATCATTTCTTCGATGCCAGCCGTTTGGATGTTGTTTTAAAACCTTCTCCACCAACTGCATTTGATAAAGTACTAATTTCAGAACACACAGCTGATTTTTCTACTACGAAATTTCCACGTTTGACGCATGCTGTCGATATTTTTTTTTTCAACAAGATCGTTCGGCAACAAGGTTTTAAGGTCGATTGGAAATTGGTCGAAAAATGTTTTTGGGGATTCGTGCTAGAACAAAAAAATTCATGTAAAAAAGTGTATTTGATCTTACTGGTGACCTTGTTATTTCAAAATCGTGTAAAAAAAAATTGGGTGATTTTTATTGCTCAAATACTTTTTCCTTTCCCTGTAAGCTCACATGTGGGGATCTGCGGAGTTGTGATGGTGAAAGGGTAGACTGAAGACAGGTGGACTGAAGGTAGAAGCAGACTTAAGGTAGACAAGCACAGTGGCTGCAGAGATCAATGTAACGTACAGTGTCGTCTTCAATTTATGTAAACAGTTTCAGGACACAAGATCCATGTCGAGAAGACCTAGACAAAGTCGCCTAAGATCCACAACAGCGAATAAAGATCGTTATTTGACACATTTTGAAAACAACAACAAAAAGCAAAATGATAATGGAATATTAAAATGTTGGAATTAAAATTTTTCTTCGAAAATAAACATAGAATTTCAAATCATTTCCCTCTATGTCAGTTTAACATTGTTTTAGTTATTTCTCTGTATATCAACAATTGTCAAGAAACCCACCAGCGGCAGTGACGTGGAACTGTGTTTAGGACAACCGGCTGCCTGAACCCAGTGCCCTACCCCGAATCGAACGATTAAAAATTTCGAAGTAATATACTTAATAGTACGATAAGAAGTAAGATAACAAATTTGCATTAATGATTTTCTTCTTTTAAACACATTATAAATGTTAATTAATTAGTTGGAGGAGATTGTTCAAAAAGCTGATCGATTCTGGGGACAAAATGTATTAAGCGCGCAATGCAAGCTGTCGCAATGGAAAAGTTTAAACCATTTTAAAAGAATATACACAATACAGTAAAAAAAAAAAATAAATAAAAAATACAAATCAAAAAAGGTAAAATTATAAATAAAATGACATTCAATACTAATTAGTCCATTATCACCCTGGCGTTAAGCATGGACCATGGGAGACAGACAGACAGACAAAGCAGGCAGATGTCTTGTTGGCTTTTTATGCTGTTCATCCAGATAGTTACAGTTATAGATCACGAGATCCGGAGATCAGGATATATTCGGAGATCAGGATGACCAAGTGTTCTCATTTTTGCATGAAATTTAACTGCAAGATGGTAGTAAATTTACTTTATTTAGATAATGCCAAGTTCTTCATGAATAATATTATTACGAACATACCAGTGGGCTTTGTACATCTGCCTGAGAACACAGTGTTGCGCAGTTTGAAGTATTTTTCTGTCAGATTTACAAGAATATTCCTAGACTGGACATGCATAACATAACATGGGCCAAAACATTGCACTTGTTGTCAATAGATAGTTTCGAACAGCTAAGGGGTATAGTTTAGCTTTACGAATTTGAAACTTCTGGAGAATAGAGTGTATGTGTGAAGTCCAAGAGAGAGAGTTAATGAAGATCACCTCGAGATGTGGGACTTGCTTAGCCCAGGAAAGAGTTGTTCCATATAACTGCAGATGCTGTTGGATGTTCTTTTTTCTGTTGAACATGACTGCAATGGTTTTGTCCACATTGACTTCGAATTTCCATTTAATAAGTCAGGCCTCTAGGGCATGCATGTGGCTTTGAAGATGTTGAGTAACTGGACTAAGAAATGCGTTTTGTACAAGGATCGCTGTAACATTAGCATACATTGCAAGAGTAGTACGAAATAATAAATATTGAATAAAGTGGGGCCAAGTAAGGACCCCTGTGGTACACCTGCTAAAATAGCACAACGTGTTGACTGTGCATCAGAAATTTGAACAATAAAGTGTCTACCTGTTATGTAGGATTTAATTATGTGTGTAATGTAATATGGGAACTCCAGATTGGGAATTTTGTAAATAAGTGCGTCCTTCTAAACACGATCGAAAGCTTTGGCTATATTGATAAACAGTCCTCCCGTGAATTTGTTTCGGTGAAAGCTCTCCGAGATGTGTTTAACAACACGATATAGTTGATAAGACGTTAATAAATTCCCGCGAAATCCAAATTGTTGAGGAATCAGAATATTCCTTTGCCTAGATGACTTTTTACACATTTGAGGATAACTGCTTCCATGAGCTTACTTAGGCATGGTAGCAGACTGATGGACCAATAGGAACTAGGCTCATTGGCTGGCTTTTGTGGCTTTAGAATTGCAGTAATACGAGTCGCTTTCCACTCGGCTGGGAAGTATTGCCAACGTAGAATAGCATTAAAAAGTTTTGTCAACTTGAAGATCATTTTTAGAGGCAGCATTTTAATCATCTTGTTAGTAGGCTTGTCAATTCCTGGGCTTTTCTTCGGTTTGAAGTTTTTTATATAGCCAAAAACTTCCAACTGCCGGGCTGGAGCAATGTTGTTGGCAAGTGGGTTTGCTGTGTACCTAGAGGGAAAGTTAGACTATATGTTCTGTGGTTGTGCCGTGAATGTTGTTGATGAAAAACGGGTTCTGGTTTTTTGACACTTTTATCATCAGTATTTCTGGTGGGGAATTTAGAACAACCCCTGTAATTGGTGCATGTCCAGTGAGGTCACAATTGCAGCATTTCACAACATCCAACCTTACAGCAATGCAATTTTCAGTTTTGTGTGGCCCCGCGCATTTAACGCAATGGGTTTAGTCAACAAATATCGGAAATATGATTAAATTGCTGGCTATTGTGGCACTGCACAGTACCACCTTTCGCTTTATATGGAACTATGTTTACATGAAATAACAGACCTGGACCTCTTAATTTCATATATCCTCTCAACCCTCGGTTCAATAACCATTTGAATTTGATATAGGAGCTTTGGTTTTTGATATGTGCGTTATGGCTACTTTTTCATTTTAAATAAAAAATTTTTGAATTCATTTTCCACTTCTTCAGTGTTTAAATCAATTGGTAGATCTTAATTGGTCTTTCTAATTTGGGATAAATTATATAATGGTTAATTTGTCAGTCACCTGAATATTTTTCGATGATCTTCTTCTGTTTGTGGAACTACCTTTAGAAATTCACCATTTACCTTCCCCGCAAAATCGGAGTCAGTATCATTCTTTAATTGTTTAAGAAATCTGCGTATTTGATACTTGACTGTATCATAATAGGTTTGATTTCTGGGGGCTGAGAGGGCGGAATGTTATCCTGTTCACTCTGCACATTCATTTCATTATCATTATCAGTAATAATATTTTCAGAATTTTTAAGGGATAAATGGTTAAATTTATTTTGCAACGGAATTTCAGCATTTGCTTTTATCAACTTAACTGGACGAGCCGACTATTTCGGCTGAGTAAACCCATCAGAATTTTTTTCATCAATAATTGAACGTTTCCTCAATTTCATGGAGCCCTTATGGGGCTGACTGGCACTAGGTTCATTACCATTACCATTTTCCAAATTCACAATACTATCCTTTAAATTACTAATAAAGCGAGATTTTCTTAATGTTTTACCATTACTTAATGTTTTACCATTTCTTATGTTTTACCATTTTCTTAATGTTTTACCACTACAACCACTGAGCAAAGCACACTTACCTTGTATAAATTCAGGATTTTGTAAATCCATTTGTTCAGGTCGGTTATCCTTACATGCGTTAAATTCGTTTCATCCCACAAACATGTTCACATTATCAGTTATTGCTTGTTCTACCCGATCGAGAAGTTGAGTAAACGGAAACACATCCTTGGGAAAATACTTTTTTTTTTTGTAAAATTTCACAGTGTTGTTTTCCGAATTAGTCATCAGCAACATCACGGTCCGAATCCGAAAGAATTAATCCAGCATCCGAATCCATTCCTTCAACACGTGTAGACTTAACATTTTTCTCGTGGTCACTATCCAGTAGTCGAGAATTCACCGCTCCCCTCAGCAGGACTCGAGCCTGGACCTCTCGAATGCGCGCCGAGTGGACTACCGTTACACCACGAACACGCTACCAGCGGCCGAGCTGTAAAACGTTGATAACTGGTAGCTCGGTCCGGGGTTCAAATCCCGGCAAACTGGCTGGCTGCATGGGCGTTTTCTTAGTCTTCCTCATGTGTAACATTCCTAAAAGCCAGTTCCCTTAGAAAGTCCTCCAAGAACGCATCCATTCCCTTAAGCAGATTGCCCTCGAGTGCTTTACCACAATCAAATAAACGAAACAAAACGAAAAACTACCAAGAGACTTGGCAAATTCAGAAACCACACCGGATGGTGAGCTCTAGCTACGCCACTTACATAATATATACGTTTTATTTCGACGACATTAAAGATACATTGGGTCTCCAGGAATGACAGACCCAAATTATTTTCAAGGTCTTTGTAGCCTTTACTTTAATTTATCGTTTGTAATTATTTTCGCTTACAACCTTTATTTACCATTATTTTGAACATAGAATAATTTCTATGTTCAAAATTTCTGATCTAATATACAGAGGCTGTTTGCACACTTTTTAGACTATTTTGCTTTGCTATAAAGAAAATCGTCTGTTTGGAAATTTTTTTTTAAATGCAAATATATTTTAAAAAGTATAAATGATCGTCTGTACTTGACAATTTTGATTTCATGCAAAGTGGCGCTTTTCAAGAAGCAATGGATGCAAAGCTATGCTTGTGCTTTTTCCGAAGAAAATTATTCGTATTTAGGTTATTAAAAAACGCTGTAAGAAAAGCCATGATTTTTCGATATCTAAAGCTATGATAGGTAATATTGTCAACAAGAAAAGGATGGGAAAAAGTCAAAGTTTGTCTTCAAGTGAAAAATTCGTTTCACATACATATCCAAGGAAAAAGAACAGAATGTTTCGAATGCTGCAAAGGTAATTTTTAACCTTTAATGTTAAAAGAAAATCCGCCAAGTCAAAGGACAATTTCAAAATCATTAAAATGTTCAGCGTCAGCTGTAAATAAAGTGATTAACACTAATTTGAATCTTTAAAGAGGCGAAAAAGCGTAATGTGAACCGTCTTTCTCTACAACATATCACGAAACGCAAAACGCTCTGCAGAATTCTTTCTGTGAAACATTTATTCCGATAAAAATGAAAGAATGTTATTAAAATAGATGAATGCTGGGCATATTTAAATGACTGCAATAAAAAGAGTTCCGTTTATTATCATCAAAGTGAAGAAAATATCTTTAACATGGTTCTGAGAATCTAAAGAAAGATTTTCAAATGGAGTTAGTTATCATTGTTGCTGGTTTTTCATGTAACGTTTTGTCACGTCTGGTGATACGATGTACTGATAGCTCTCGAAACAAAACAACTGATTAATTTGCAGAACACGTGGGTTTTGAAAATGCTGCTTATTTGCTTTTACTTCTTCTAATCCTGAAAAGTAGTTATTGTAAAATAAAATTAAACAATACGTTCATTAGCTTATTCTTACATTCAACCTTTCAATCCAGGAAACAATCCTGATCCAGTAAACTCCTATAAACCTATGCATAGGTCGAGCAACTGGATGCCGATTATTAAAACTTTAAAAGTTTCACGAATTATAGTAAATCTGGAAGATCGTATTGAATAATGAGGTGCCATACGATCATAGTTTTCCTTAGATGAAAACTAACATTTTCCTAGAGTCAAAAACCGAAATATACGCTCTTTCTCACACAGTGATAATAGCTCGTTAGATCGTGTTTTCGTATATTTTTCAACTGACGCTTCTGCACGTTCTGTGATACTACATATTTGTAATTGTAATGTGTTTGTATTTCCATGTAATTTGTAGAGAAATTAGATATTTTTGAAAGTAGGAGAGATGAAAAATGAGCAAAGCCCTCACCGGGAATGGAATCACGAACCTTTTGAATATGCGTTTTTTAGTTCGGGCGCCACTGTAGATTTATGAGTTTTTTTTTTTTTTTTTTGAAGCTGGAAGCGTGATAAATGAAAAATGCCCTCGCCGGAACTCGAACCGCAGACATCTCGTATACTCGCCGAGCGTGCTGACCACTACAGCACGAAGGTATGCTAAGAAGGAGGGAGAAATACCTTATATACTCCCCCTTTTAAAGGGCGACTGGGGATTAGGGGACCCAATCGACAAAACCTGATGGCGAATCATCCACCGCCTTTTTTAGTTGAGACGCTATTGTAGAGACATTAGGTATTTTTTTGAAGCAGGAGTCATGAAAAATGAGCAATGCCCTCGCCGGGACTCGAACCACGGACCTCTAGAATACGCGCCGAGCGTGCTAACTACTACACCACGAAGGCATGCTAAGAAGACAGGACAAATACCTTATAAATTTTGTAGCGAAATTTATTGGATTTTCATATCAATGACGTATTAATTGACCCCAAGTAACCTTTAACCTGTAGGTTATCACTTACCTTGACGGGCATTGGTGGCCTGAACGGGGGTCGGCGTGCTTCTGTGTAATTTCAATATTGTTGCGTGCAATGCACACACAACCGATGAGAGTTTTTTTTTTTTAAACCAAAAGGAGCACTTTATAATTTAGGAACTTTCCTCAAAAATACTCGTATAGCTCTTCTCAGTATCTCACAGCACAATCAGTAGTTATACGTCGAACTATTAAGAATGTTAAAGACAAAGCGCAATACAAAGCGCATCTAAAGAGCGAAACTCAGACGGAGATATCTCAACTAGTACCTTCCACTTCTTGAAATTACTGGATGGCATATGAGAGTTGGATATGGTTACAGTTACATATAGGGATTCCTTGCATTTATTCAATCACAGTTCTAATTATAGTTATACAGGGACCGGGCTACAAAAATGTCGCCAAATGATCGCCAAGTTTGCCGACAAAAATTAGTCATGAAAACCACCGCCAGCTTGGCAATGTGTTGCCAATTTAGCGAAATAGCCATTTACCTCAATGTTAAATAGACTTGCCCCTGTAATCTTATTTTTGCGTGGTTAAGACAAGGGGCCTTTATTCTGTGGGTCACTAGTAACTAACTTTCTTGAAACGCTCTAATAGGTTGTGATTTAATTTGCATTTAAATATCTGTCTAGGATTATTACATCTCTTCATATTGATAGCATGCGCATTGATTAAGTTATTTTATGTCTGTAGGTCACTTGGGATCATGCAGGACACAGGAGCAGAGCTTCGGCCTACTTGGATTAATTTTTATTTAATATCTGTCTAAACTTATTGCTCCGACCAACACCGGTTTCATGTATAATGACAGCCTGGTATATATCTCATTAATCCTTGGCAGGTCTTCTTCGGACTCATATCAAAAGAACTTTTCCAGTGAGAAATAAAGGAAAAATATTTATAGTAAACATTCTCTTAACTAGTTTCCGTTTAACCGGATCTCCACTTTAACCGGCCGTAATTAATTTAAGTACGAAAATAAAAAAAACAAGTACAAAAACTTAAATTTCTGTAATTACGTATTTTAAATACTAAATAAAAAATATAGCCAAGATGTTGATGTTGAAGATGTGGGGTGGTGGTTGACCGCTGACCGACATCATCAGAGCTGTCGCTGATGTGTTTACGATGACGTTAACTCCGACATCAATGACAATGCGACTTGCATCATATCACATACAGATAGAGTAAAAGCACTGGAAATGGCTTTATGATATGTGGAACTGTAGAATCATTGAGAGTCTTTGAAGCTAGAGTACATGAAAAAATGTGCATTGCCCTCCCCGGGAATCGAACCACGGACGTCATGTATACGCGCCGAGTGTGGTACCATTACACCACGAAGCCGTGCAGAAAGGAGAGAGAAAATACCTTATAAAACAACAGGCATCGGCTTCCACCTTTGATGTGATGCTTTTAAGAAATGGTGAAATTATGCAGCGAGTCGTCGAATTTCTAACCTTCAGAACAAGAATTTTTTTTTTAAGTCAATTCCTACTTAAGCCAACAAAGAAAAATTTTATTTTAGTTAGTTTTTATTAACATTATTAACATTTTTAGTCCAAAGGGATTTAGTTCCGAAGGACTATTACTTTCGTTTGGGCGTTGCACGCACGGGAAAATAAAAAGGAATTTTAATTACAGTTCTAAATAAATAGCCAAATAAATGTGAAATTCGTAACAATATTCTCTAAAACTTTAACGAATTTTTCATTAACAAACTCAAAGATTTCAAAGCCAGCAATACCAACGTTGTACAGAAAAACATTTTTATCTCCAGTGCGTGAGAGCGTGTACCGAAATTTCTAAAGATATGCTCAATTTAAAATTATTTTGCGATATTGCTGTTGAACTGAATTTTATGGTTTAAGGGCGAAGAACATGGTATTTAACAAATAAAGGTAACACGCAAAATGTTAAATAAACGCCCCTTTGGACGTAATTAAAATCTGAAACCTTTTTTTTTTTTTTTTTTTTGGTTTTCTAATTTATGAAACTGATAGTGGTCTATAATTTCTCATTCTATCCATCTCTTGTAATGCTTCATTATTGCAAGGAACCTTTCCAGTGAGTTTCGAGCATCCCAGTTCTTCCATTAATATTTCATTTAATGGATTACACACGACTCAAGGCGACATATGCTTGACCTGCCGCGAAGAGTTTTCGTAGGGAGCTTTTCTTAGCGCTTATGTTTTTCTTTCTCTAATCGTCGCTTGCGTTGTGTTGCAGTTTCGTTTCGCATTCTCAGCTTGTGAAGAAAGGGACATTTTAAAGGGTTATATTTGAACATACATTATTATCACGTTAACATAGAAATATGAGAAGAATTTTCGCTACATATGGAACATTACATGCGTTTCATCCAACTCTATAAAACTACAATTCTTTAATTCCATACACTTTAAAAGTCTTTAGAACTCTGTCTTACTGTTGCCACTTATTTTTGTTAAATATTACAATCCCATTTATCACAGTCCTGTACTATGATTTATAAGTTGTTATAAAATTAATTCTCACAGCACGAGAGAATTCGTAATTAACTGTCATTATTAGTAAGTCTTATATTATATTTAATAAAAGCAATATATCTTTAGTTCCGATAAACAGGAATTGACTTTAACATGTGAAAAACTGTATTAACATCAAGTGTCATCCACTACAAGTTTAAAAAAATGTATTTGAACTTGAGTGGATGAATAAAAAGTATTTTATTACCGATTGAAAATTTGAACAAGATATAGGGAGAGCGTAATATAACGATCGTCAAGGAGAATAGTCCGTTTTACACTAGAAGACTTTCTGTTTTCAAGAGAACTAATCATCAGTTAAATTAACTACGGAAGTATGTTAAGGGCACTCTTTGTCATGCGGACTATCACCTAGTGTCCGCTAAATGACCGAAAGTAATTTTCCACAGAAGGAACTTGGAAGGAGCCCCTTCGCCTGTGCGGTTTTCTTCCGAATTTAACGTAAAAGGAAGAAAGTTTTTTTAGTGAGAGACCTTGCTTAGAGACTTTTGTTTTAGGTGGAGCTGTAAGAAGTCGCGCCACGCGACTGGCGGTAGTTTTTGTATGCATGGCTGTAATGACTTATTGTTTACTTTTATTACTCAAGAAATCTTTATTAAGTTTTAAAATAAACGTTTAAAAGACCGGTGGTCTGAGTATTCATCCATCTCGGATGCTCTTACGTTACAGTAAGCTAATATTAGGAATTTAAAAAACGACTGAATTTTTGAAGCATGCCTAGTAATGGTATGAAAACTTTCGTAATAAGTTAACACATTTAATAAATGCTTGCTTTAATGATAAAAAAACTGCCTTTCTATCAATTAAACAATTTTTTTTTCACTCTCCACATCAACCGGAATTTTGTTTAACCAGCTTAACCCCGTCCGTTTTAAGCCAGTTAAGAAGGAATCTACCATAATCTGTTCTTATAAAAAAATTCTATTGCTATTGTTATATGACTGTTTAATACTGTAATGCAAATGCAATAGGTGAAATATATATATACTGTACAAAAATGAAAAATTACCAAATTTATTTATATATTTTCAGTTTCTTTTCTTCTGTCTGGTCCCTCTTTGGACCTGGTAGAGAATCAGCAAATCTGACCTTTACTAAAAACCTCTCCAAAGAACTTTGTTTTCGCATTCAGGCTGTTTCTGAAATGTGACGTTATTTGATCTCTTCAGACAATGGCTGCAGCTGCTTGTTTGAATTTTGCTTTTGAGATAGCCCTTCTCTGCGATACTGCTGTGTTATTCTGGGTTTCTATGGCCGGGGCGATATTTTCCAGAAATAAAAGTAGTCCCAAAGGAATATGAGAGTGCAGAATTCCTGACTGGACTCCGCAAGGGGAGAGCTTGAAGAATCTAAAAGACAAAGAACAGCAGGTGAAGCCGGTGCAAGATAAGGTCCATGAATAGGTAGGAAGGCTAAAATGCTCAAAGCCAACAAAACATAACAAACAGTACATATTCTTTAGGAAAGCTGGAGCTTACCTTGGCTGTGATGACGTCATTCTTTGAAGCAACTGTGAAGACGTCTTTCGAGTAGGGAATGAGAACCAATTATATGAAGGTACTTTCTTTGCAAAGTTTCGGTCATCTATTTATTTGGCAAAGCTTGGCATCAAAGGTTGCTGTACTTTTATTTTCACGTTTTTGTACAAAATTTTTCTTAGTATTGTCTCGAAGGAGGTGAGTAGTTCAAACGGTCATGACTCATCGAAATCGAGCTGTATTCCAAACAAATGTCATATACCAAAAACTTTCGCTTCCAGAAACTATGTATACTAAGTTGGACTTCTAAAGCGGACGTATGCTAAGTTGGACTTATTGTAAAGCAGATAGCTGCATTTTGTCCGCTGTGGAGTTGTACTGTAAAACGGAGAGTTGTATTATACAGTTTTCCGTTTTACAACACCGATACTACTGCATATAAAATCGAAGTGATTTTCAACCTGTAAGGTATTGTTTGAAATATTTCTTTGTTCTCGGACTTCTGTGGAACGGTGTTTGCTACACCCGGGTGCCTGAGCTCTAGGCTCTACCCTATGTAGAATAATTTAGGATTACGAAAGATGATGCAGTTCAGTTAACCTAATGACTAGTAGAAGGTTTGAGTACTAGTAACAAAAAGTTAGTACAATTTTTAGCTGGGAAATTAAAAAAAAGCTGTTAATGGTATCGGGGGACAAAGGCAGTCGAGCTGGTGTGATTTAACATATTAGAGATAAATGCAAATACTGGGAGTCTGAATCCATGTAAATAAATTTTACAATTAAAATACTCAATGTAAACACACAAAATAAATGAATTAAAAAGTAGGGGAAAAAAAACTAGTATACGAGCAGCTTACGCTATAGTAGGTACACAATACCCAAACATATTATACAGAGAATGCAGACAATTATCTTGTGGTGGTACATAACATATAGAGAAATAAAGGAGGTGAGTGTGGATGACATAATCCAGACATTTAGCTGGGCCAAGGGCCTGTCAATATTGTCTAGGCTATTATAATCATAGTCACATATTTTTATGCTTGGGTTGTCTATTGTGAAAATTTATGGCAAGTTTGTAGTAATGGACCTGAGCAACTCAACACCAAGCTCCTCATGGATCCTGTTATTTCGGATGTACCATTCAGGGTTAATTATTTGATGTTCTCGGGCTATTACACCTGATATATGTCGGAAACAGAGCGATCCTTGAAATCTATCGAGTGACTGTAATTGTAAATTAAGTTAAATACAGTTACAGCTAATTTCTTACGCTTCTCGGGTCTGAAAATTGAAATATCTCCAACATTTTAGAAACTATTATGTTTTTCGGATCAGGAAATGGGATAAACCAGCTATACCTCGACAGAATTCGAACTACGGATATTCCAGTGCTAACTGGAAGTGATGCACTTACACCACCATTGCACGCATGGAATAATGTAATCGTTCCTTATAATGCTTGATTTGCCTTTTGGCTCTTTCTGCTGTCAACTGTAACATTAAAAAATGTAACTGAGCGGTTATTTGTACTTCATGCTTTCCCAGAGGTGTTGTTACAAGGTGTAGAAAAGGGTCGGTACGTTACTTCCAAGGATTAAGCAAAGTTCACACATAACTTTTATTACGATGACAACACAAAATAATATTAAGAAGAAAGATACATCTTTAAAAATTGGGCTACAAGATTTGCCCTTTTGATGCTTCAAGGTACGCGTCTGTTCATGATGAGTTACAAAAATTAACTGGCACTTTTTTGGCGCGATGATAGCGCCATCTATACTAAGGACAGAACAATAACTATGTATTTTTTTTTAAAGGTAGCGAATTTAGGCTTTCCCGTAATTCAAAGGATATAAGTGAAAAGTATGATTTTAATGCCATTCTTTACGTCGTGATAGGCATTTTTGTCATTCATTAAAAAAACTGTTTTGTATAAATAGAAGCGTAACTTTTGGACTGTTATTTTTTTAAGTAAATTTTCTTAGTATAAAATACAACACTTAGTGTGAAAAAAATTCAACGACAAAATATTGTTGGTAATTTAACGTTGAAACGCAATTTCATATTTGCTGTGTTTCAAATTTCAATGAAATCACTGCATAACAACGTAACTCAAACAGCTAAGAGTCTTCTTATATAGAAAAATATCAAAATATTATTAAGAAAAGCTCGTAATTTTTCTAAATGGGTTACTTATATTATGGCACTGTATAGTTTGGATGATAAATTAAGGCCTTACACATTGTAACTGGCAATATGCTATTACTAATAACTTTCTTAAAATTTCAGTATGTGCTTCATATAAAAGTCTCAATAAGTTTGGTAAAGCTGCTTCTAATGTCAAATGTTTAAAGAAAGGAGAATATTTTATTCTTATGGTGGTAAAACTACAGCTGAAGGGAAAAATTATTTTTTCCTTATCTATCGTTGGAAAACAACATTAAGTAAATAGTTTTATCTGAAGTATTTTATCTAAATAATTTTATCTTAATTATTTTCATAGAAACCCGTGGAATGCTGTATGCCTTCGAGATTTAGTGTGAAAAGCTTAGTCAGCTTTTGTTCAAATAGAAAAAATAAAATTCCGCTAGTAAAACAAAATATTTTTCAAATGAAATGTAGTCGGCAAAAAACAATAAGTTTCCTACATTTAGTACTGTAGTTGTAATCAGTTGAAAACAATTTTAATCTTTGTATCTCAATTTTCTAAATACAGTATTTTTTTACAAAAACAGTGTTACTTCAACACTTTACTATGTTATCTTCTACATGAAGAAAAAATTATTTTTTAATTTTATTCCAATTTTATAACGCGTTCTATTTCAGTTCAAATGGTAATACGTTTGTTGCGTTTACTTGCTTATATTTTCAATGAAAAATATTAATAAGAAATATCTGTATTAATTACTTTTTAGATTTTACTTAAAAAGTGATTAATTTTAATTACTAATCGAGGGAATCTAATATTAAAATAGTTCGCGTCAGTGGCAAAATACATACATTAGTTTTTATTTATTGTATACAGACATTTGGGGGTCTTCCGATTCCTGTTGAATTTCTTAACTTAGAAATCAGAAATGAACTTATTTTGTTAAGCAATATATTGTTTTAATTTGAAAGATGAGTAATAAAGCTTACACCACGTCGAATGACAACATGAAACCAAGTTATTTGTTACACCACGTGGAAGATAAGTTAAACATTATTTGTTGTTGTGTCTCTTGTCAATCCACATTAATAATAAATGCTCTAGTAGCACAACGTAGCTTAATGTGACGTGACTAAGCAGTCCAAAAATTTCATCATGAAATCTTCTTTTCCAGTCAAAAAAAGTTCTTATGGTCTTTACTCAAGATTTGTGAAACGCAATGCCCTCAAAAGCGAATTAATAATCCGTAGTTGAAATACTATATAACTGTAACAATTTAAGAAATATCAAACGGCCAATGGCCATCTTGAATCCCCTATTAATTATATATTATTGCGTAACTATATTGTACTTTGGCCTTGTTTATGCGTACTTGCTTATTATGTATTTTGTGTATTTTCTGTATTTCTGTCTCAATACTTGATTCGTACTTTTTTTTTTTATTACGGACTAATCACCAGTTCGGCAGCTCTCTGGTCAAAATTTATATAAGTGGCTAGCAGTTGTTTTCTTCTCTATATTATTTAGAAATCTGATGAGTTAAAACAACTCGCGTTATAATGATTATTGGACATGTTAAGGCAACAAGAATGAGCATAACATTCATAAATTTGTAGAACTAGTTTCGAAGCTTTAAATATAAAACTTTCTTTTTCATCTGCAGAAGTACAGATGAGGAAAGAGAAGCTTGTGCTCAGGCGACAACAATGATAGGAAGAACGTCTAGTTACTGGAGATTTTATTGGTCAAAAATGAAAACAACTCTGAAATAATTGCCTTAAAAGCTAACTGTAAAGACGAATTCAAACTATGATCGTTAAATAGAACTGTAAGACTTTTACGAATGTGAAACTCCTCTAGAAAATCTAATTCGTCAACATATGATGCTTTGTTAATGATTTTAGTTGCAGAAAAATGGAAAAAGTGAATTTAGACCAAAAGTAAGTTGGCCAATGTAAATTAAACCAAACTGGCAGGATAACACTGGCTAAAATACACCTTCCTGTATATACCCCAGGAGTTCATATCCGGAATGGGATCTTCAAGTTGTAGAGACATTAGGTTTTTTGGATGCATCAGACATGAAAAATGAGCAACGCCTTCGCCGGGAATCGAACCACGGACCTCTCGGTTACGCGTCGAGCATGCAGACCACTACACCACGAAGGCATGCGAAGAAGGCGGGAGAAATACCTTATATACTCCCCCTTTTAAAGGGCGACTGGGGTTTTGGGGACGCAATCGCCAAATCGCGGTGGTGGAGAATCATCATCCACCACCTTTTTAGTTCGGGCGCCAGTGTAGAGACATTAGGTTTTTTTGGAAGCAGAAGACATGAAAAATGAGCAACGCCTTCGCCGGGAATCGAACCACGGACCTCTCGGTCACGCGTCGAGCATGCATACCACTACACCACGAAGGCATGCGAAGAAGGCGGGAGAAATACCTTATAAAGTACCGAAATCGAATTTTATTAATAGAAGGGGATACGACCAGAAAGTTCATTTCTGTAAAATACATGCAATTTTATAGGTTATCGCTGGAAAGAAAGGAATAACAACGGAATTCTTATTATCTCCTAAAACGAGTGATTGCTTTTTGATGTGTTGAGATGAGAATTATCTTCTTTGTAGATATTTCTGTGGAGGAATTTTGTTTGAATTATCTTCTTTGTAGATTTCTATCTAGATAGAATTTTGTTTGAATTATCTTCTTTGTAGAATTCAACTTTCGGCAATTATAATACAAAGCAGAAGACTACAATTCTTACCCAAGATAACAAACCAGTAAAGTGGTCTTCAGAGACAAAACACTCTCTCTCTCTTACAATCCAAAAACCTCACCTTGAATACAAACAAACTAAATTTGCATTCTAACGGGAAAACAGAAAAGAGAAGTGACAGTAAAGATCCAAAACATAAAATAGTCGGTTAATTAACATAAATGAACCGTACAACCGCTTGGTCAATAATGTTAAGTCTGTCTATAGCATCTGTTTTTAAGGAACTCTAAACTATGTCTACTACTACTGCTACTGCAAAATACAGGCTTCTTTTTCGTCATTTGCACTTCTGCAGTTGAAGAAGAAGGTTCTACATTTAAAACTTTCGAAACTAGTTATACAATTATATGAGTATTATACTTATTCTTGTCGTTTTAAAACCTCCAATAATCTGATAAGTCATGCTAATCAATAACTTCGAAAATTTTGACTTAATTCGATTTTGGGAAGGTGTAATTAAGATATAATATTGTTACGGGTTTCGTATTTATTTAGAATTGTAAGTAAAATTGTTTTATTTTCCCTTACAACCCAGACGATTTTTGAAGAGAAAGCTACGTCGGAAAAGTAAAAATAAAAGAGCTTGTGCATTAAATATTTAATAAATAAATATCTCGTAATTGCTGTTGCCATCCACAAAAATCGAGAAAAATCTAGAAAATAGGTTTTACCAGAATATTCTAGTGAATAATTAAAAAGGTTATAAAAGCCGAATTAAAACACCTCAGCTCAGTTGTAGCTGTTTTAAGCGAACTGTTGTTTACTTAATGCTGTTATTGATTGTAGCGAATTCGCTGTGAGATGGAATTAGTTTCTCTGTTTTAAATTGAATTTTGTTAAACGTTTGAGATATTGTGATATTGTACGAATATCCCTGAGGAAATATTTCAGCATTTTTTTGTTATTTATTGTGAAAAGAATAAATTTCATTAACTTTTTAACCACTTGTGCATTCAATCCATTACGAAACCGTACGCACGAAACAATATGTACGAAAGGTTTTAAAAGTATCATTCATTTCAAACTTGCGCAAAATTGTAGATTAAAGTTTTTTTTTTTTTTCCCAGCAGCATTTGTCAGGCAAGCTTTAACTGCTGTACATCACTGCTGCTTTTGCACGAATTTTTACCGATTATCATACTTCCTATATTTCATACAAGGAATTGTATGAAATGTAGGAAGTATTGTAATCGCGAAAAAATTTGGATATGATACTTCAACGAAAATACCCATTTTGATCGCTTTCGAATCCATTTAAACGATGTTTATACATGACATTTGTACATACGGACAAAATAAACTCCAAGAACGAATTTTAAAAGGGATTTAAAATGGATTCCGAAGAGGCTTTTTTCATAATATCTGTACGTATGTACACATATATCATAACTACAGACACATATATACATACAGATAGATATACAGAACTTACATACGTTCTATATATGTGTCTGTACGTATATATGTACACAGAACGTTTTCATTCATCGGGTAAGGTTTGTTACTTTGCGTTTCAGAAACATACCACAAATGTCAATTCTTTTATATCACTCCGTTAACTGGGTGCCAGCTATGAGAGATTTTATTGTATTTTGAAATTTCAAAGAACTTTTTTCCAGCTTTGTGAGTTATGGATAACTTAAATCGTGCATATTTAATCGACGGATTCGGGGATATGACTGACTGGCAGTTATAATGATTTCAAAGACTAATAAGTTTTGATTAATTGAATATGCTAGCAGATTTATAACATGCAATTTCTTTTTATTCCTCAATACATTCAATAACGCGAAAAATCATTTTGTGAGGTCATGCAGTTTTAGTGCAATAACTCGGCATAATTGATATCCGGCACTGCTACAGTTCTGAATGTGTCGAATTATCGGAATTTTATTGTAAACAACCAAGAAAACAAGAAATTGATCCAATTGTTACAGCTTTCATTTCCTAGTACGAAGTAAAAGAAGTATTGAAATCGGAGGGGGGGGGGAATTGGGTATTATGTTTCAGCGAAAATATCATTTTGATCGCTCTTGAATCATTTGGATGATATTTTTACGTGACATCTGCCCGTACGGATAAAATAAAGGACTCTTTTTTACAAAACGGATTGTAAAATTGATTTAAAATAGATGCGAAAGAGAAATTACCGTCATTTCTGTACGTACATACGTATGTATGTGCTTCTCATAACCCAAAAAAAGTAGCCGTAGAACATTGAAATTTTGTATATGGAACTGCTATAACATGTAGTTGTGCACCTCAGTTTTGGGTTGCAATCGGCCGCACCTAAAGTATAGATAGATAGATAGGTATACCTACTCTGTTACCCTGTTGACTGAGCTCTATTTTTATATTCTTATTTGTTGGTTGTTTAAGGTTTTGATGCCTTTAGTTAATCTGCATGCAATAGTTGTAGAATTATCAACAACTTAAAAGTGGTGCTAAGCCTAACGCGGCCCTCATTTGTTTACATTTGAAACTGTTAGTAGAATAGTGAATTAAGTCAGTTAGTACACCAACTTTAGTGTCTTTTTGCTAGAGGGGGGGACCCAAAGTAAATTTTTTCTAAACCACCGAAAAATCTGTCTTCGTGATGGTTAGTGGGATTGTTTCTTTTTGCGTAGAAGCTCTTACTTTCATTTTTAAAATTGCTTTTTAACTGTTTTTAACTGTGTTCGGTGTTTTATGTTTTCTGCACTTTACAGTTTTTAATGAAGATGCTTTGAATTTTTATGTACTTTTGTCTTGCCGCACGAAGTGAGAACTAAATTAAAACGAGAAATATAGCTCTACTGAACAAAAGAAGTTTAAATGAAATACATATTTTGAATGCATACCTTTTTTTTTTCCCTGTGAAACAAATTCTTGGAACGAACTTGAGATGTTTAGGATGGTCCAAATATGCGTCTACTAACTTACATTGAATCGAGTACTTCGGGCATTTTGCTATCGACATAATTAAATATAGTGTATTAAAATGGTGACTTGTATAGACTTACGTTGGTGACTTTCATTGCGAAAGTGACGATACGTTACGAAATGGTGACTTAGGTTTTTTTCTCAACTTACAGACTAGCCTCAGCTTCTTAGATACTTTTTCTTCTGTTAGACATTTTTCTTGACAGCTATAATTAATATCTTACCAGTCACCACACTTTGACCGAGACTGTCCAAGTTTGATAATGTGGTCCCAGCGTTCCGGCTAGTTTGTCATTAAGTCGCGGTTACTTGGTAAAATTTTAAAAGTGCAGAATAATCAAGAAGTAAAAATAGTGCAGCCTTGGGTAAAATGGCTCTGGCAATTTAAATATTCCCTCTCTTACACTGTAGAGTCATTAGGTTATTTTGAAAGAGGACGTAAGAAAAATGAGCAATGTCCTCACCGGGTTTCGAACCTGGACCTCTCGAATACTCGCCCAGTGTGGTGCCATTACACCACGAAGGCATGCAGAAAGTAGGGAGAAAATACCTTATGTAGTCTCCCTTTTAAAGGGCGATTGGAGATTAGGGGGCCCAATCACTAAATACTGTTGGCGATGATTCATCATCCACCACCTTTTCGTTCGAGCGCTGCTGCTGAATCATTCTAGAATTTTTCGAAACAAGGAAATCGAAGAAATGCGCATTGCCCTCGCCGGGACTCGAACCCTACCTCTCGAATACGCGCCGAGTGTGCTACCGTTACACCTCGAAGGCATGCAGAAAGGAGGGAGTCTAAATATTTTGCATTTGGAGATCCATGTTGTTGTGACTTATCTGACTTGTCTGACATCAGAACAAGTCCACGAAGTTCATCGTGGCAAGAAGAGCAAGATTACATCTTTTGTTGGCAAGAGCTTCAAGTACCATACAGGTGACAGTACGACTTCTTTCAGTTCCGTCTCAGTTTTGATGGAGAGCACCCCGAGATGACGAATCCGAAGGTCTCCCAACCCTCTTCCTTTACTAGCAAGAGAACTTTCGGCTGGCCATAGGGTGCAACCTACCGCAAAGACACTATACATTTACAAGCAGCCATCCATTCGAGCTTGGGCCCTCCGGTACCGTAGTAGGCTGCCATAACCGCTAACCATCTGGGCGGCATTTGGAGATCTAAGTACTTTTAATGTTTGCTACATGCCTTCCACCAAAACTATAGCACGTGACGTAATGCATTTAGACCTTTTATTCTTTTATCCAGTTATGTTTTCACAGAATTAGTAATAGCATGTAGTCTATAAGATCCAAATAGTATTTCAATTTTACTTTTTAGACAGGCCGTTATTTACGATTATTTTGTACTGTACATTAAATTAATTTAATATCTCAAATCCCGTAGAAAAATTGGGTTGCAACTTTTAATAATAAAGTATATTCAGTTCAGTTATTTAAAATTCCTTTTAACTTGCTGTTGTCTTTGTTAACAACTTCTTTATTTACATTTTTCAGTCATAGATTCTTTCTGTTAAATTTTATTCTGTGTTGTGAATATTTTCTCAAAAATGTTCCTGTTAAAGCAAAAAATATCACTGTAAATCAACCTGTAATTAATTATATCTGCCAGTGAGAGTAATCAAAGAGTTTCTCATACTTTCTGCCTGTTTTCATATTCATATTTCTAAGTTAAATTTTATTTTCTATTTCCATACTCTTACGATATTTCAAGCATTTTCTTAATTATCATTAAAAACACTTTAACTGTCGTACTTTTTTTTTATTATTACATTAAAAAAAAGAATAATTTTTGTTTCTGTCATCTCTTCATGTAATAATTTATACTATAGTATATTGTAGAGTCATTAGGATTTTTGAAGTAGGAAACACGAAAAATGAACCATGCCCTCGAAGGGATTCGAACCTGGATCGCTCGAATACGCGCATAGTGTGCTACCGTTACATTACGAAGACATGCAGGAAGGAGGGCTAAAATACCTTATAACATTACGAGAAAAGTCTGAAACGTCGGCATTCTGGTAAAGTACTTAAGCACTTTATCGAACTTCGGTACTTTTAGGCAAAGAATGAAATCTGAGAATTATTATATACTTTATTTACGCTCTGTATATAATACCTAGGCATTCTGTAGAATGACAAACGGTTTTTAGGTAAAGCATGGATAAAATGTCATGGTAAGGCTTTATTTAAAAGACGTTAATTTCTAAAAATACATTCAAATGTCATTCTGAAACAAAATGGAAGAGTGCCGTTAAAAAATATTTATTCAAGATTGATAAAGACAAATAAAAGTTGTACGAAAGAAAATTTATACCTTTCTTATTATAGAAAATAAAATTATCCTACGAAAAGTAAGAAATAAAAATTAACCTATTTGTTGCAATATGGTAGCCTTAAATTTTTTTTTAATTGACTTCATTGCGTTTTTCACGCAAAGACATTTCATATTTCGGCACTTTGTTTTGCACATAGACTTGACGGATTCTTGGGCCTACTGGCCTGAGCAATTGCAACTGACCAGAAAGGAATTTCGTGGTCAGGAATATCTTAAATTCCAAGCAAGTTCTTAGAACATAAAATAAACTGTGATTTCGTACGTTGCTTTAAGATTATGTCAGGAGTTCCAAGTCGGTACAAACTATCCTCTGCCACACTCATGACAACTGTCAGTAAATTGCACAAATTATTATGCGCTTTCCATAGGCATTGCACGTAATATGGAGATTTATTTCATACTTTACCGGTTTGGCATTTCATAGAATGACCAGGCAGTGTGGGAAATGTTTAATCGTTTTATATGCCGGCAAGCTTTTGGCATTCTGTAAACTGCAGAATTGCATACTTTGGCGGTACATATACACATCAACTACAAAAGTTTTTACTCGTCCTTTATTTTCGCAACTGTAGACGTAAACTTCCAAATACAAACGCATTTTGAATGACGAAAACATTAATGTTTTCGCATTTTTAAAATTAAAGGAATCGGTTTTTATAAAAATTACGAAATGTAACTTTTTACACGTTTTTCTGGTCCCTGTACTTAGGAAAACTCTGAGCTCGTCATAAAAAAATCAAGTCCAGAATTATGAAAATTGTCTACCATTCAATAACAAAAAAACCTTGAGGGTTTTTCTTTCTTTTCAGCCCAAACAGCATTAGCCCAGAAGGGCTATTCATTTCGCTTCGGCATTTTGTGTTGGTTCCCTACAAACACCGCTTCACTTTTCAAATTGTTGCCACCAAATATTATCGCCCTGCATCATATTTAAAGAAATTGAATAATGAAGAAACTGCATAAATGTATGTATGTTTCTCGCATTGTGAAAAAACAACGGTGCCTCTCTTGTTTTTTTTAAAAAAAAATCAAATTTTGAATAACATAGATCTCCCCCACTCGATTATGGGCATCTGGAAACCCAAATTTGGAATTTGTTTTATTATCTATTTCATATTTTGTAAAACTAAACGAATTTTTGATGAGCAAACTCAACGAATTCAAGCGAGCAATGGCAAAAAGAAAATATATAAATACATATATTCCATGGCGCGATACTGTGTAACGGAAATTCTAAAGATATGCTTTTTTAAAATTATTTTGTGATACGGCTGCTGAATTGAGTTTTATGGTTTAAGTGCGAACACGATATTTAATAAATAAAGGTAACACAAAACATAAAAAAAAAACCGCCTCTTTAGATGTAATATAAAATCTAGAAACTCAGATATTTTGTTACTATTATTCCCCCCCTTTTTTCTTTTCTTCTTCTTTTTCTCCTTTTCTTTTTTTTCTTTCTTTTTTTTCTTTCTTTTTTTCTTCTTCTTTTTTTTTTTTTCACTAAACAGCCTCCGGTAAATAGGGGTTGACTGTACATCAACACTTTTTTCATAATATTTTTGCTTAAGGTGAAACTAACCTTGTGGAATGAAATGAGGTAAAGAAAAATCACAAGAAATTACATCACCCCCTTTTCCTCTTTATTATTGTTATCAGATTGATAAGCGATAAGCTTCGTAGGAGGGAAGTTTAGCACGTGATACTTTGCAGTTGTTTACTACGTCATCTTTTATTATTATTTCCCCCCCCCGTTTTTGATCGATTTCAAACTAAATCTGATTTGGGATATGCGCGAAATTAATAATTAAGTGCAATTAATTTTGAATTCTAATGATTAAATCTCTTGTTTCAACCGTTATTGGGTCGGTAAAATATTGAAAATTTGAACTTTTCTATAAAAATGTTGCCTAAGGTATTTGGACATGATTCGTTTCTCTAAAAGAATAACTTTGTTTTGTATTTCTCTAAATTTTTAGACAGCTTTGAAAAATTTGTGATAGTGTAATAAGTAAAGGTGAATAATTAAATAAACAGCAAGCGCGCCCCCAACCGCGATAGTGGTTAACGACGCCGACTGCTGTAGCAAAGGGCTCGGCTTCGAATCCCGAAGAAGGCATGGATATTTGTAAATGTATAGTGTCTGTGCGGCATGGGGGTACTCTAAATATCCAGCGAGCCGAACGTCCTCTCGAGAGGTTTGTGGTAGGGAAGAGGGGTGGAAAACCCTGGGACCTATCCACTCTGTTAGGCTCTTTCATCAAAATTGGTGGCGGAACTGAAAAAAACCGTACGGTCACCTGCATGGTGCTCAAGGCTCTTGCTAACGATAGGCGCAATCTTCCACTCTTCGCCACGATGAATCTTGTGGGCTTGTTCTGATGTTGCTGTCAGACAAGTGAGATAAGTCACAAACAACAACAACAGTAAACGCCGCGCTTAATATGATATAGTGTGTGTCTACGGTTATTTTGGTAACATTAAACGAGTGATAACATTTAAAAGATAAGGAAAAAATGCCCTTCAAGATAGCAATAAAATGGAACTCATTTAATAATCAATAATCAGACACATATAAATAGGTAATTTCACAGCATTTTAATTAAGAACAGCCAAAACAAATTTTTATGAACTGCTCACAAAGTCTGTAATGCAGAGGTTTATTTACGAACTTATTAGCAAACAAGAACAGGCAATTCCAACTAAAAAAGTTTAACAGCAGGGTCCCGTAATTATGAAAGGCCTCGCTTACTGTGATACCTGTTATTTTGCGTACACATAGGAAGTTAAAAAATAAAAAGTTAAAAAAGTTAAAAATTCTTTCATAAAATAATTTCATAAAGTTCTCAATTTCAATAGAATTGTTTTTTTTTTTTGTTAATTTAATCCTTTATTTTGTAAATTTGTCACACGAACACACAAATAAATAAATAAATAAAATAACAGAAATATTGAAGGAATAGGACAGTGGTCTCAAACTGGCGACCCACGACCCGCATGCGACCCTCAAAGCAATTTATGTAGCCCGCGAAGACATTTCGGTTATGTATTTGTTGCAAATGCGATATTGCAAAGATTTCAAGATTTTAGTTATAAAGTTTGAATTTATATCATTTTCTCTTCTGTTAAAAACAAAAATAAATAAGTTACCATAAAATCTATAAATGAAGCTGTTTAAATTAAATGTAAAATAAAGCTTATTCAAAGATTCGAAGATACAGATTTGATAAACTCTTTTTTGTACGAATTTTTGCATTAAAAATAATCCCTTTATTTAGGAATGCATTTATATGTGAGCAGCTTTTTCCCCACACTTGAAAATTCATTATAAAAGAATTCGATTGGCTGATGAGCATCTGCAATCTATGATGAAATAGACAGCACAGAAGTCCTCAAAAAGGGGGATTCCCCCTCTCAGGGGCAGAATTTCTTAGCTTCAGGAGGGGTGTACGGTCAGCCTTTTATTTAGCTGTTAAGGACTTAGTTTTAGTTTTTCAATATAAAAAATAGTTTTAAACCTATACTACTACTAAAATTTGTGTGAAACTGTCTGTTTGTTTGTTTGTGGCATTATCAACTCCGGAACGGCGGGAGTTGAATTTCGAGAGAGATACCTTTTCCCTCCCCTCCGGATTCCAAAACTTCGTGGGAAGCCATTAAGACCATACTTATGTTCGTACGACTTCACTCAGCCAAGATATTAATTAAAAACTCTGAAACGTTATTTTTCGCCCTCATTTCCCGAGTGACAAGTGTCTCCTCGCACGCTGAAGATAAAAATTTGCTTTATTTCGAAAAGTGTTGCCACTGCTCGCTTTCAAATCATTGAGTTTGTCAATAAAAGATTTGTAAGTTTTACAAAATATGAAATAAAAATAGCAGTGCCAAACATTTAATATATTATTCCGCATTCTAATTAGGTTTTAATTAGGTCCAAAGGGGCGTTTATTTAACATTTTGTGTGTTAGCCTTATTTGTTAAATACCATGTTCTTCGTACTTAAACCATAAAATTCAGTTCAAGAGCAATATCGCAAAATAATTTTAAATTGAGCATATCTTTAGAAATTTCGGTACACGCTCTCACGCGCTGGAGATAAAAATGTTTTTCTGTACAACGTTGGTATTGCTGGCTTTGAAATCTTTGAGTTTGTTAATGAAAAATTCGTTAAAGTTTTAGAGAATATTGTTACGAATTTCACATTTATTTGGCTATTTATTTAGAACTGTAATTAAAATTCCTTTTTATTTTCCCGTGCAACGCACGCAGACGATTTTTGAAGAGAAAGCTACGCCAAAAAAAAAAAAATAAATAAATAAAATAAATAAATAAATAAATAAAATAAAATAAAATAAAATAAAATAAAAAAACCAACAAAGAAACATAAGCACTAAATTGAAAAGTGATACGCCGTTTCTTGTGAAACAACGCAAAACGCCCAAACGAAAGTAATAGTCCTTCGGGACTAAATCCCTTTGGACTAAAAAAAATTTGGACAAATAGCGAAACATAACTTTTCGAAACTTAACCTATATTTATATTCAGGAAAGTTTCATACTCGCTATAGGAAAAATTAAGATTATAAGAAGTTTGACTACAGCACTCCAAAAATGGACCGGGATATTTAATTTCGAAATTTGCAATTTTTGGTGTCATTTTCAATTTGCTTCGTGGGATCGGACAGTTAAGTTAAAATAATTAAATAAAGTAAAGCAAAAAATGTGTCTAATTTAATCGGCTGCAAAGGAACTCTCGCGGTGTCGACATCAGATTTCTTTTTTGTTCATAAAACTTTTCATTTTGGTAAAAAAAAAAAAAAAAAAAAAAAAAGAGGGGGAGAAATTCCTGAAATTCTTGCCAGTGAGTTAATTTTAATTTATGCATTCTTTGGGAATGCAATCTGAGTTTGAAGCCACCAACTTTCGGCATTTGTGTAAATAGATAAGCCAGAAAAAAATACATGAAAGAATTCCTGAAAGGAAAAGATGCAATAAGGAATGGAACGAAAAAATTCGAGGACTCTGAACAGCAGAAGCGAACCAAATGGTTTATCGAGTACGATTTCTAAAGTCATGTGATTTTAATCTCATATCGTCTGCAGCTGCATAAGGTATATAACTAAACTATCAAGCAGGTCGTTTACATGGCTGCATTCAGAATAAAATCTGAATCTGTCCATCAAGACAGCATCTGTTGTTTTTATATTTTTTTAGTTTTTCCCAAATCACCTTCCTTGTGTTTGCACCTGTTTTGAGATATTCAATACTTGCATGGAATCTGAATACACAGGATTTGGCTCGTTGAAAAGAGATGCTTTGGAAGCATCAAATTTACAAAATTATTTATTTAACAAGTAGAAATCTTTTCTTTTTTTCTTTTTAATTTAATTTTTATCAATGTATAATCGCTGTCGAACATTAAAATACAATTATAAATCCAAAACTAAATGTTAAAAAAGACAGTGAGTATTAAAAGTACTTGTATACACTTTTTAATAGCATTATTATCACGCACATTTTTATCCACCTACCTGTATGTCTATTGTGGTTTGTAATCATCTAAACAAAATTTCTGTTTTTACTTCCTTGTACGAAGTAAAGGAAGTATAACAATCGCGAAAAATTTCGGTTATCAGATTTCAACAGAAATATACATTTTAACCGTTCTTCAATCCAATTTAACTACTTTTTTTTGGAGGGGAGGGGAATGCCATCTCTACATATTGACTGAAAGATTTTTTATTCCAAAACGGATTGTTAAATGGATTTAAAATGGACTTTTTCGTGTTGTCTGTATCTACGTACACATGTATCTTGCATAACTGAAAAATGACTAGATGTAGAACGTTGAAATTTCATAAATGAGACTGCCATAACATCTAGTTGTGCACCTCCTTTTTTTATTGCAATCAGCAATACCAAAAGTGAATATATCTAAGTAAAACACATATCAATATTGATGGCGTAGCAAGTAGATAGCATACATAGAACATAGAATGTCGAATCCGTAAAAAATAAGAAGAAATTTGATTGCGTAGAATGTTAATCCATAATGAATAGGAAACTGGCAGCCGAAACAGATTAAATTTTCATTTTTATTTCAAGAAACATGTTGCGGCCACAAATAACGTAACATATTACTTGTGCTTATTTCAAAATGTTTACATTTTTTGCACCTTTTGTGAAAGAATAGAGTAACAGACAGCAGTTCAGCTTGGCCGAAATGTGGAACGCAAATGCAATTGTGTTCAGGATTAATCTTAATACAGAATGAGTTAGTTTTGGTTCTCAATGCATTTGATCGGATAATCAAAGCTGCTGTAAAATTATTATTGGCTGCTTTAATTCCATTACCACCACATTACATTAGTGTTATGTAAGATTCATATGACATGTATTAAACTCGAAATGACACAGTGCAAAAAAGTATTACTATTTTTGGAACAGAGTGGGGAAAATAAACAAATTAAAATTAAGCATCAAAGGGCGGTTGCTAATTTAAATTATAATTTATTTAAAAATTTCCTTACATATGTATGTAGTGTTTTAGTTTTGACGAAATTTGAAAACAATTCATTTGCTACTAATGGCCGAAAAAAGTCGCTGCGCAGATGACTGGAAATTGCGGTGCAGTCGGTGGCCGGATAAAATTTTGACAGAAGTACGATCAGCTTGGCAGTTAAACGCCATGTAGTTTTGGATTACGAATTTCGTAGCACGTACTATCTTCTTAACTGGCACAACCCCAAGGGCCTAACAATTTTAGATACACAATTGCATCTTAAATAATGAAGAATGGCTAACAGAGGCTAAGCGACACGTTACCAGAGGGAAGGCAAAATGGCGAAAGAAGATGCGCAATTAGTTGCAGTACTATTTATAAGCTTGGATAGTCTTTGTTTTAGTTCTAGACAGCGATCGGGATAAAGTTTACAGCAATGCGAATACTGCAGTGAAAGAGAGGCTATGCATTGAAGGGGATTGTGCTTTAATTAAAAATTAGAAATTTAAAGATTTATCGTCAGTTTGTTTCAATTAAGGTTAATTTGTTAATAAATTAACTGTCATATTTTGATAACGTTCACACACATCCACCCGGCTAAAAGTTTTTACCCGAACTTTATTTTTTGCAACCGGTGGTTGTAGTCATATGCTTCGAATTACAGAAATATTTTAAATGATGAAAATGTTCATGTTTTGGCAATGCCAAATTTAAAAAAAAAAGAAAAAGAAAAAATTGGGAAAATAACGATCCCGGTTCCTATAGTTATATTTGGGAAAGACTTACACTCGGTATGAAAAAATAAAAATATAAGAAGTTGGAATCCCGTACGATAAAAATTGGCCGGGATATTTAATTTCAAAATTTGCACTTTTTAATGTTATTTTCAACTTTTCTTGAGGGATCGGCTAATTAAATTAGAACAATGATTCTGAAATTTTTTCATTTTATTTATTTATTCATTTATTTATTTTTTATTTATTTATTTTTTGTCGCGGCACCACTTTTAACGATTTCAAAATTTGGCGGCACACAAAGTAAAAGATAACTTTAGAAGTTGTTTATTTACCTATAAAACACTGTGTAAAATAGTCTATGTTAATAAATAATTTTGAATACAAAATGAAGCAATATGTACTACAAAAGCAGCAGTACGTTTCTTACAAGTTATTACGTATTAATTAAGTACGTATTAATTACAAGTTAACAATAAGAACACTTTTAATGAGAAATTTGAGCTCGATGTTTTTTGAAAATTTCATTTATATTTCGTCGTAAAAACGACAATGCTATTCTCATATCGTCTACATTTAACAGTCTCGATCTTTTATTCGTTTTTATGTTGGTTAATACTGAAAATCCGAATTCACATAAATAAGATGTAAAAAATTGTAATAATACTTTTAAAGCGTTTTTGGCCATCATGGGATAATGACATCTAATGTTAATCCAAAATGAATTAATTGATTCTTCCGAATATTTTAAAATTAAATTTCGATTAGAAAGCAAAATTAGTTCTTACTCTTCATTCAAAGTTAATTCAAATGCAGAAGTATTCGTTATCACAAATGGATTACGAACCCCATCAAATATTTTTTATATCTAAATTTGGGAAATTACGAATAATTCTCTCCTGTAATGTTGTCAAATGGTCAACAACAATTTTATGAATACTTTTATTAAAATTTTTCGGGACTGACTCAAACTTTTCCAAATTGCCTTCCTGAGTTTTATTCTTCTATAAAGGTATTTGTTTTTGGGATCAAACCAGTTTATATGTTGAGTTTAATATATTTTCTTTGGCCCTTGCATACTTAAATTTATGTTATTAAAAATAACAAAGATGTCTGATAAGTAAGCTAATCTCCCATCTGCATAAATCAAAACTTCTCCATTTAAATTATATACTGAACATGCGCAAAAATGCTCCGAATTGCGCTCTCCTCCGGAACGCCAAAATCGGCTTGGATAAAACAATTGTCGCGCTTATTAATATCGGCGGCACACTTTAAGAATTTGGTGGCATAGTTGTTGAAAATCACTGAATTAGAATAATTGGTGAAAATAAGTTTAAATGAAGCACAGTAAAAATTGTGTACAGTTTAATAGGCCGTACAAAGAAATCATACCATGTCCACACCATATTTTTTTTTCTTTTTAATGTCATGTGAAAACATTTAAGGAATGTAACCGTATTTTTTTGCCTGTTCCATCAACCCCTTTTTTAAATAATTTTATCGCCCGAAAATTAGAAAAGGAATATTCTGTGACTAATATAATTTTCGAAGAATTTAGTGAGTAATTTAATTTTTGGCTACAGTACGACTATAATAAATTAAAAGCATTTATTACTGATCAACTACCGTTATTTTGCAATATTATTACTCTAAAAGAAATCTGCATTCCAGTAATAATGCATATTGATATTAACATTACAGTATCTAATAAGATATCTTTATTTGCACTTCTTTGTAACTTAAATCTCTCCCGTTTTTATTGTTGTTTATGCTACTCTGTAAGCCTCAAATGATCCAGAAATAATAAGAAATGGTGAATATGCAGCTGACTCAGCGAAACCGTAGACTGAATGACAGTTTGTGTCTGCTTCGTTGTGATCGGTTGATTGTTCTGTTAGACTGACATAAAGTTAAACACTTAAAAGGAAAAGATTCGGTGTGACCTTCGCAGTTAGTTTGCGAAAGTTTGTTTTTGTTAATGAGAAAACAATCACTGCTTGAAGGAATCCGTTTTAAAATTTAAGGGAGCTTGTTTTCTAAACGTACTTTAAAAGAGGAAAATTATCAAAATATTTTTTTACTTTTCAGAACTTGGAGCTAAAAAGCTGGAAGAAAATAAGTTAAGTACTTAAATAACTCTTAAGATTAATATTTGCAAACAGCAACGAAACCAGAATTCATATGACACAAAAAATTTTTGCAAGTATAAAGTCTTGTTGCCATTGAGAAGAATGAAAATGCAGCGAAACCTTTTAGAGTCACTAGAATTTTTTGGAACAAGAATCGTTAAAAATGTGCATTGCCCTCGCTGGTACTCGACAGGTAACAGGACTTTCTTTTCAACCACAACCTGAAAGCCCACTGTAAGGGGAGGGGAAAAATAATAATAATAAAAAAAAATTTTACAAACCTCGGTTCACGAATTCAGTTCGTTTCTGAGCGCCGTTCGTGATCCCAAAACTCCGTAAACCGAACTCATTTTCTTTATAAGAATTTATATTAAATGGATTAATCCATTCATAGTCCACAGATTACAATTTATCTAAAATTTAGAACGGCATATGTTCTAACTTTCTCAACACAAGTCCTTGTGTATTAATTCATAATACAAAACCAATAGAATTAAATATAGGATTTTGCATTAACTAGTTATTTATAATTCCAATATTTACTATAACTTCTCCTTTCCGTTTCCTCACTAGAAATATAAATAAGTTAGAAAGTATTTAAGCAGATGTTTTGGGACTGTAAGACAGCATGTTTCTACCTCTCGATTCTACGTTATTTTAGGTCTACTATCTCGGTTAAGTTTGTAATTATTCGGCTTTGCGTTATTTGCTGCCGACATTTAAATTGTACCCCCGGTTAGAGTGCCAACTTTGATTTAAATTTAATTGTGTAGTCTTTGACTACTAATAATCAAAGTTTTAATTTAAATTTGATTGTTATTTTAAAGTTACTTTACAAATTTGACTGTTTACCACCACTAGTGATGGTTGATTTCTGTAAACACGAGAAGTGCATTTGTGTTCGGAGTTCTGTCAAATAAAAATATTATTTTAAACCTTTTCGACTCTCTGTGGTTATTCCAAACACAGCGATAATTCGCTTAATGTCTATTAGAAGTTTAAAATGATTTTATGCTCTCAAAGTAAATCAAAATCTGTAAAATCTGAAACAAAAATATAGATAACAGATAAAATAGACAGATAACAGATCAAAAATAGATAACATAGACGAAAATTTAGCTTAATTTTACAGTACCCGTACGAGAATGAGTGGTTGGCATAAGCGAAATGTGATGAGAAAAAATTTTTCTCTCTCCCAGAAAACACTTTTTTATATTATTTCATCATAAATTCACGAGATGCAGAGATTTGCCCCCTTACATTAAAAAGAGACGACTTAATTATTCAAGAAGTGACTATGCATTTAGATCACTCAATCAAAAGATCGTCTGCGTACGAGGCTAATAAAATATTTAAGTGGCAGTAGTTCGACGGTTTACAAACTCTGAGAGTTGAAAATAATAAGCATTTCGAAGACATTAACTTGTGAGTGTTTAATAAAAACCAACTATTGAATTTAATAATATTCATGTAATTCACTTCTGAAGAAAATCCAAAACATGTTTATATCAAATTATTTAGAAACAAATTTTTTTATGTGTACGTAATAACACAAACTATTCTTAATCAGAGCCTCTGAATAGAAGTTACAATGTATGGGTCTAATAAGTTTTATTTTAAGTTGTGTGGTTTTAAGATAGTTTCCGCACGTTTCAAATTTCAGTTATATCTGCTACATACGACGATAAGACAAAATAAACAGATACTGGAATGATTGATAATTATATCACAGGATCATTAATTTCAGACGTTTTGCTGCGTCATAATTTTAAATTTCGTTTCTGAAATATTTATAGACTTTAGAAAATGTTAAGTTAGAAAATAAAATTTATCTTTTATTAATTTTAAATATTTAAATATAAGCAGATAATTATTGATACTGAAAAAAAATTCAAGATACTTCAGGCCAATGGCTTCAAAGTAGCGGCATGCGGGCCGCATACAGTCCCCTAAAAACCTAAAATTCTAAACAATTTTATGCGGCCAGGGAATACATTTCCCATAAATTAGTTACCATTATTACAATAAGAATTTGAAGAAAACGTTTGTAGAGTCATTAGGACTTTTTATGCTGAAGATGTGAAAAATGTGCAATGCCCTCACCGGGACTCGAAACCGCGAACCATTACATGTGCTACCGTTGCACCACGAAGGCCTACTGGAAGGGGCAGTACTTACATACTTCCCTTTTAAAGGGCGACTGAGAATTAGCGGACCCAGTCGTCAAATCCTGGTGTTGACAAATTATCGTCTACCACCTTTTAGTTCGGGTGCCAATGTAGAGTCAATATTTTTTTATAAAGCAGGAGAGGTAAAAATGTGAAATGCCGGAACTCTAAACTTGATCTCTTGAATACGCGCCGAGTGTGCTGTCGTTACACCATGAAGGCATGCTTGAAGAAAGGAGAAACTCTCTTAAAAGTTAAAGATTTTTGCGGTTTGGAGTCTAGTTTCATATTATTTTCATTATCAAAAGCGAACTTCAGTAACTATTCGGAAAATCTAGAAATGGATCTAATTCATTTACGCTCTATCCACGTTACACATTTGGGAAACTGCAAAACGTCCATGCACCCAACCCGTTCGCCGGGATTCAAACCCTGCACCGAACTACCAAGCTCGGCTTCATGGCTCGGTTGCTGGTGGGCCTTAGCCATTGAAGAACTTTTATTATACGCCATGTCTTTCAGCTGAACAAACTCGAAAGACTTTAAAATAAATATTTAATGTTGAGCAAATATTAAGTTTTTCACCTTTCGTGTACACCTTTCTTTCGAGTATTTCTTGAATTGGGCTTCCTTTCATTTTCATGAATTCACTGTGTCTTCTAACCATGGTTGGTTTAATTTATTAGGGCAAAGCACACTACGGCTACCTGCCTGAGGGATGCCTTCGTGGAAGATTTTATAAGGAAAATTGGCTCGTATACACGTTACATATGAGGAAAACCACAAAAACGCCCAGGCAGCCAGCCCGTTCGTCTGAATTCAATCCAGGTCGGAACTACCAGTGTTTAGCGATTTTACAGATCGGCCCCTTCTAAGCATGGATTTCATAAGATTTTAATTCACATTTGTTCTTTTTTCCCCCATTTTTTCATGAACTTTCTTTCGAATATATTTCTGTCGTAAATTCTGCTTGAATTAATTTTATCTTGCAAATGACCCCAAATATCTCCACGAGATTGAAGTCTGCGTTAAATATAAGAATATATTTGCATGGGGGATAAGTATACAAAGTTCACAGTTTACAAATATGGGCACTATGCTTCGGATCAACGTCTTGATAAAGTTTTAATGCGACAATATGCCCATTTTTGTACGTCGCAATTCCCATTTTGTTTTCATATATTCACATACATAAAACTATTCAATTTTGTCTTCTATACAATGTAGCATTTTAAACTTCGAGCACTCTTATAGACCGAGACTATAGGCCTACTTCCAACAAGTTTTACTGAAGGAGTAAGAATTAATAAAATGAGTAAGATTCTTCGTTTCAAATTCAGAAATGGGTGTTCACCACACCATCTGCTTTTGAACACTCCCAAAATATTAAATTTATTTCCATATACAAATATGCCCAAATTCCAAAAGTTTTTTAGAGAAGTGAATTTTATCCTTCCAAAGCGAATTTTAATCCTGCCCTTCGATTCGCTTTAATGAAAAATCTGATTAGTACACCACATCACTTCCTTCTACGGAATATTAAATTATACGCATTTTGCATTTCATTTAAACTTATTGGATCGAATTAAATCTACTTCATCGACAGCGCATAAACCACAATAGAATAAATGCACTCTTTAAAATTCACTATATTTGTTCACCACAGCGACCCTCTGGCTTCACTTAACAGCTTTACACCTCATTCATTTTATAACTCATCAATCAGAATGCACGACAATTATGTATATCTTCTGGAGAATTACCTAATCCTTGTTACATGTTCTATTCAAATACTATAATAAATCTAAAACGATGTGTTAAAGAAATTTAAAAAAAAAAAAAAAAAGGAAAGAAAAAGAAAGAAACAGTTTTTCGCAGGCGATTCAGTATTTCTCATTCAATTAGTTCAGTTCTCACTTCGCGACAAATCGAAAATACATAAAAACTCAAAATATCTATGTTAAAAATTACGAAGTAAATCCTAAACACTTATTTCCTCGATTGAATTCCAGAATGGATTAAGCATGATTTAATTTACAATAATAAAAGAAGGCGTTATTTCTGTTGTTGCGAAGGTTAGTTTCTCTAGATTGGCAACAAATCCACTATTCTCCTAAGTTTCAAATGTCGACAGATACGGCTGCAATGGGAAGAATGATTAGGCTTAGCTGCACTTAAACAACTTTTGTTGATAATTCTACAAATCTTGCATGCAGATTTACTAAAGGCATAAAAGCCTTAACCGGAAGTTAAGAACAACAAAATTCCATCACTTTTAAAGCAAAAAATGCACAATTTACCAACATATAAGAATAAAAAAACTGAGCTCATCGAGCCGAGTAACAGAGTAGATACATATATATACATAAATTTCTATACTTTTGGTGCTACCGATTGCAGCCAAAATAGGAGGAGCACTTCTACATGTTATAGCAGTCCTATATACAAAATTTCAACATTCTGAGGCTACTCGTTTTTGAGTTATGCGAAGTACATACATACATACGTACGTACGCACAGAAGCTACGAAAAAATCTCTTCCGAATCCATTTTAAATCAGTTTTATAATTTTTTTTTTTTTTGAAAAAGAGTCCTTTATTCTGTTCTTAATACGAATGTTGCTCAAAAACCTTGTTAAATTGCATTTGATAGCGGTCAAAATAGATATTTTCGTTGAAATATGATACGGGAATTTTTTCGCGATAACAATACTTCGTACAAGGAATTAAGAAGAGATTTTTCTGTTTATTCGGTCCTAAGAGTTTCTGCATTACTAGATACATTAAATACTGAATGGGCATTTAAAGTCAATCTGAATTCACTGGTTTTAGAATTATAAATCATATTTCTAAAGATCTACTTTTCTTCACATTCGCCGAAGCTCCTTGGATGCGTTCTTCATGAATTGTTTTCGAGCAAATTTGGTTTACAGTACTTCAAAATTAAATTAAATAGTAGATTTTATTGTAAATTTAGTTATTACGTTTTCAGATTTTTCACGATTCCAATGAAAACTTATAATTGTTCTTGTATCAAAAGATATCTTAATTTCTTTCACCCGCCTTAACAAAGTAACCTTAAACGTAAAATACCTAGGTTTAAAAAAATTTTCTTTCAGGTGTTTTAGAAGAAAACAATTGGCTAGAATTGGTGGTTCATAATACTATTTGCACCGCATTTCACCGATATGTTTTAGCACAAAAAGGGCTGTTACTTTCGAAACGCGATTTCGCTCGAATAGCCGTAAACGCCTCGTTTAGTCAGTTCCCATTCCGCGAATTTAAGATATTTACCATCCAAACTGAATCTGTCTGTTGTCTATTAACAAATCAAGCTATTTGAAAGCAGCCGATATATTTCTAAAGAATATTCGTTTCTTGCTTCTGAATCGGAATGATTTAGGTAATCAAAAAGCATTTAATTCATGACCTATCTAATTAAAAATACTCAATATTTTGACAAAATGCCGTTATATATATTTTTATTATTAGCCCAAAGGGCGTTAGAACAGAAAGTTTTGGCATTTTGCGTTGAAAACTTTAAATGTCGGTTCACTTTTCAAACTGCCGCCACCAAATATTACAGCCCTGTATTATAATTAAAGAAATTAAATAATGGACAATCTGCATGAATGTATGTGTATTTCTCGCATTATGATAAAACGACGGTACTTAGAGCCACCAAATTTTGAGTAACGTAAGTTTCCATCTGAATATATGGAAGCCCAAATTTGGAACTTGTTTTATTATCTATTACAAATTTTGTAAAACTTTAATGAATTTCTGATTAGTAAACTCACCGATTTCAAAGCGAGCAATGGCAACGCTGTACGGGAAAACACACAAAAAAATTATCTAGAGCGCGCGAGACTGCGTATTGGAAATTCTAAAAATATACTCATTTTAAAATTGTTTTGCCATATTGCTGTTGAACTGAATTTTATGGTTTAAGGGCGAAGAACATGATATTTAATATATAATGGTAACCCACGAAACGTTAACAAAAAAAAAAAAAAAA
>KK114613.1:409100-435430 GCA_000611955.2 Stegodyphus mimosarum | reverse complement strand
AAAAAAAAAAAACCCTATATTCTCCTTAGCTCAGTGGTTAGCGCGTTAGACTCGAGACCAAAAGGTCCCGAGATCGAGTCTCGCTAATTGCTACTTAAAAGTTCTTCTTTTTGTCTCTGTAATTTTTCTCAAGTCATGTTGACTTCCTTTTTTTTTCCCTTAACGTCTTTCATGTTTTTTTTTTTCCTATTTCTGTTCCCTTTTATTAACTATGATGTGGAGGTAGAGAGTTCTTTACTCTAGGCACTCCGTAATAATTAATCCTTGGATCCTTGGATACATGAAATATAAAATTCGAGCTTCCAGGTGCCCATGCTCAGGTGAGGACAATGTTATTCCAAATTTAATGGCTTTAGGTATCGTTTTCTCACAGGACGAGAAACATACGCACAAATTTTTTCTTTTTAAGGATAATACAGGACGATAATATTTGTTGGCAACAATTTGAAAAGTGCTACGCCCTTCTTACGGTTAAAAAAATAAAATTTTAGCAGGCATGAGTGCAACAGCAAGACTGTTGGACTGGGAGCTCAGCGAGAGTGCAAAAAACCTCAACAAACCCTTTTGGGCGACCATTTCAGAATTGTTTTAAACTATTATTTACCTTAATTTCTTATTTAAAAGCAAGGTATTTAATATATGTAATTTACTCATTAGTGTTGTTTAATATTATTCCAAACAATAAATTTAACGTGGATTTTTAGACATAGAATGCAATGAAAAATATTTGATTTTTTTAGCAATGGCTGAATTTTTATTACTAAATGTTTGAACGTTCGTAATGCCTCAATACATTTGAGTCAATGTATGTGTTTCTATTTATATTTTTGATAAATTAGCTAAATTCCATTGCTTATTTGAAAGATATTTTTTCTCATCCTTTAAATGTTAACGTTTGGTTAAGGCAGAGGTTCCGGACCTATGCCCGCGGGCACCAAGTCCCGACCAGTTTATCATTTGATCCGGTTACTTGTTAAAAATTAGAAACAGCAAGCAGCATTGTTTTCAACAATGAATATCACAGAATCAGAGTACGGATCTCGACTTACAGACGAGCACCTTGACCATTGTTTACGATCAGAAATATCATCACATTTTCCGAATTAATTATGAAGCAATGGCCTATGAAAAGCAATGCCAAATATCATATTGCCTTTACGAATTACATTTTTACACAGAAATCCTTAACTACGAATTGTAACTATCTAATTGTAACTCACAGACTTCGTAAATTTTCATCTGTACTATTTAGTAATTATTTATTTTACATAAGAATACCACCAATAAATTTATATCTTCAAAATTTTTGGAATAATTTTTTTATATGTTATGTATATTATGTATTTCAGTCTATAAATTTACCTTAAGAATAAATATGCTCGCTACTCCACCGATTTTCTAAAATGTGCTACAAAAAATTTGGAAATCCCTGGTTTAATGTTATCAAAATAACCTTGGGCAAACGTCATCTCATCAATCAGCGCTTATCGTACGCACGATTCATTTCTTTCGCTGTTTTCTCATCGATAAAAAATATTCGAAAGCGCACTGAAAGCTTAGCGCCAGAGCGGCCGTGAAACTTGAAACTGCTTGTCAGAACACGAAACCGAGAGTAAATTTCAGTAATAATTTCAAAAATGGGATAAATAGCCAGAACTGGTAACCCGCCCAAACAGAAATCGCGCAGTTCGAAAACGGTATGATGTCACGTCCGGAAAGCACGATTGGCTAAGAAGCTTCAAGTTGCGACGTCACTCAAGGTTGCGGAGCTCTCTCTGATACGCGGAACTTGTGACGTAACGAACCACCGCGATTGCCTTCCGCCGGAATACGGGGGCGGCAAGGAAAAGAAACAGAGAAGAAAGGCATAAGTCAGTTGATGGAAAGGTGTGTCTGAAATAAAACTGTTGCCAAAGGTAAAAGCAACTACTAACTCGATTCACGCGCGAGCTTTGATAAATAACTCGGGTGAGACGATGCTGATCGGAAGCTGTGTTACTCATTTTCTGCTTTTCTTCTTTTCTTCGCTCTTTCTTGTTTAGTTTCGGAACGAAGAGCTATCTGCTTTTCGGCAGATGGACTGTAATGCTGACGATGTAGATTTAGTTGTTTACCTCCTTGTTTTCGAATGCAAAAATATTCACTCTCGCTTAAATTTGAAGATTTTCTTTTTCATTTTTTGTAGTATATAATTTTTGTAAGTGATAGAAGTAATGTACAGCATACGCCACTTAAATGTGATTACGGTTATTGTATTATTCGGATATTGTTATCGAATTGCCGAAGATATTCGGGTATTGTTATCGAATTGGCCGTTTGTATACGAAAACATAAAAAACATTGTGACCAACAATTCGGTTAATGGGTTAATATTGTTGCGTGCGTACGGGTTCGTTATGGATTGAATGCACAAGTCGTTAAAAAATTAACAAAAATATATTCTTTCCACAAGAAATAAATCAAAACCCTGAAATATTTCTTCAGAGGTATTCGCACAATATCTCAAACGGTTAGCAAAACTCAATTCAAAAACAGATAAACTAATTCTATCTCACAGCGAAATCGCTACAATCAATAACAGCATTAAGTAATCAAACAGCAGTTCGCTTTAGACAGCTACAACTACAACAACTAAGATGAGGTGTTTCAATTCGGCTTTTAAAAGCTTTTTTAATTATCACTAGAACGATCTCGATTTTTCTAGATTTTTTTGGATTGCAACAGTAATTACGAGATATTTATTTATAAAATATTAAATGCACGCTCTCTTTTATTTTTATTTTTCCAACGTAGCTTTCTCTTTAAAAATCGTCTGCGTTGCACTAAAAAATTAAGCAATTTTAATTACAATTCTAAATAAATAGCCAAATAAATATGAAATCCGTAACAATATGATCAAAATGCTATAGAATAATTTTTTAAAAACTGAAATCAGTGCGTCAAATAACATCAAAATAGATTATACAAATTACCAAGTGACAGACAAATCCCGCCAGGTGAGGGATTTTGGTCACCAAACAGCTAGGTTTCGATTTTAACCACCCATTTAAAATTACAATTCTAACAAACCCCTGTTTTAGTTTGCCTTTATAATTTTGAATAATTGTGTCAATATTCAAGAAGCGGTCAGTTCCTTCTTCTTCAGGAGAACGCAGGTCCTTTTTTTTATAGGGAAAAAAATCTCGTAAATATTTTCCTCATTTCTTTGCTTCTGGGGGAAAAAAAAAAGAAAGTCCAGGGAAACATCTCCTAAGGTTGCTTCTTTTTGGCCTAATTTCTTATTTTACATTTGGATGTTTCTCTTTCTGTGACGGATGTCCTAATAGTAAAGATTGGAGGACAGCATCGGTGAAATATAGTTCGACCGTCTCAAACGCAACCCTGACTGGCATTTTGCCAAAATACATAGACTCGTCCAAAAGGGGCGTTATTACTTGCTGCAACATGAAAGCTCACGTGACAGTCAACTCTTCGGAAAGAGAGAATGAAGAGAAAGAAAGTCCCCATCCTTCCATCTTATTTTGTAAATAATTAGGTCCGAATGGCGCATGCGTGTTTGTGCTCATGGTCGCGGATTCGGCGGTAACTAGAATATCCCAAAACGTTATGAACAGCTCATATATGATTTTGCATTAAAGATATTGTGAATAGTTCATGAACAAATTTTTGCCTTTTCCTAATTAAAATGCTGTGAAAGTATCTATTTATATCTTTCTGGTTATATTTATATTAAATTAATTAAATTCCATCTCCATTTTGAAATTAATATAACATAAATGAACGGAGATGGAATTCTAAAAATTATCTAAAAATTTTCCATCCATTCTGTCTAAAATTTCAAGTAACGCAATTACCTCCTTTTTTTCCTCATCTTTCAGTGTTGTCATTCGGTTATTGTTATCAAAATAGCGGTGGACAAATGTCACTGCGTCAAGAGGAGTCTAGTGCAATGTTAAGCACTGCACAATTGTTCGAGGATTTCTTTAGCTGTCTGATCTATTTTGTTTTTCTTTTTTTCTTCTTCTCCATTAATACTTCGTGGAGATATTATTGGTTAATGGTTTTTGTCCTATTCAAGTAAAGATTAATAGTTGTTACCAGTCGTCGAAGTCTCAAATCTTTCCTTTATAATATTCCGTGTTAAAAAATCCATAAAAGTGAATTATTTGAAAAGTAATATTATCTATACTTCATAATAATATTTTGCAGGAAATGATATTTTATAACATTAGTAGTAATAAAACAAATTCTAAGATCATATAACCGATATTAAAAACGACTTTTCTTTGTTACAGATTTTATTTTCCATTTCAGCCCCAAAAAGGCTCCGGAAGAGATCGGAAAGAATTCCGAAATAGCATTTAACTATTGCGAATTGTAAATCCTAATTGTTGGAACTAGAACTCTCAATTGCTGCAGGAGTTGCTAGTTCGGGGAAACGTTTTCTAAGTAAAAATCATTTAAGAAGTATTTAAGAACCACAAATGTATGTTTTACATTTAAGACATCTTTCTGTGCTGTCTACATAATAGCAATAGCACTCAAATAGACCTCTACGATGTCATGGATGGTTTGTGTGTGGTGGTGTGGGGGGGGGGAAGCAAAATAATAATGTTATTCTAAATGATAGAATGAAAGCTTTTCTTCGGAAGTTTTAATTTATTTCCCAACATGTAGTTTTGACACTTTTGACAAATTTTGGTACCGAACCGGGGGGCAAAATATTTAGCTGCGTCACTTACTATAACAGGCATGGTTAGTGCTTTCCTTAAAAATATGCGCAATAATACGTGCCAGTGTTTTGCTATGAAACACTGTAAAAGCTATTCATGTAATATTTTACTCTGTTTCATTTATCTGTTTTATTATTTTAGACTCGAAACAGCATTTTGCGTCGAAGCACTTAATGCCGCTCATCACTTTTCAAATAACCACTAAATATTGTCTCCCGATATTATATTTAAAGAAATTAAATAACGAGGAATCTGCATGAAAGTATGTATGTATGAGTCTCGCATTATGAAAAACCAACTGTACTAGAACTATGAAATTTTGAATAACGTAGTCCACCACTCGAACATGGGCATCTGGAAGTCTAAATTTCGAATTTGTCTTATTATCTATTTCATATCTTGTAAAACTTTAACGAATTTTTTTGAATAGCATACTCAAAGATTTCAAAGCCAGCCGTGGCAACACTGTACGAATAAAAAATTATTATCTCCAATGCGCGATACTGTCCATCGGAAATTCTAAAGATATGCTGTTTTTAAATATTTTGTGATTTTTGCTGTTGAAAAAAATTTTATGTGGCGTAAGCGTCAAGAAAATGATATTTAATAAATAAAGCAAACACACAAAATGTCAATAATAAAAAGAAAAAAAAAGTTTTGAAAAACCATCAAAAACTGAAAATCAATATCATGAACTGAGAAAAGACTGAAAAAAAAAAAAAAAAGAGAAAAATGTATGCCAACACTATACGTTGCATCAGGAATTCTAAACGTATACTACTATGCTGCTTTTAAAATTTTTTTAATTTTGCTGCTGAATTTTGTATGGCGTAAGTGCGAAGAAAATGGTGCTTAATAATAAAGCTAAAAAGGTGAAATAAATAAATAAATAAAAATAAAAAATCTGAAATGTTTCAGATTTTAAATTACGTCCGAAGGGGTGTTTTTTTTTAACATTTTAAGTGTTACCTTTATTTATTAAATATCATGTTCTTTGCACTTAAACCATAAAATTCAGTTCAAGAACAACATCGTAAAATAATTTTAAACTGATCATATCTTTAGAACTTAATCAAAAAATTTATTAATCAATTTTGTTGATTTCTTAATCAAAAATTCGTTAAAGTTTTACAAAATATGAAATCGATAATAAAAAAATTCCAAATTTCAAATTTGAGCTTCCAGATGCCCATATACGCAGCAGGATTACGTCATTCAAAATTCGATAGTTCTAGGTACCGTCCTTTCATCACAATACGAGAAAGATATATACATTTATGCATATTCCTCATTATTTAATTTGTTTAAATATAATACAGGGCTGCAATTTTTGGTGGCAATAGTCTGAAAAGTGAACCGGTATTTAATTTTGCGACGCCAAATCGCAAAACGAAAACAATAGTCCTTCAGGGACAAAGCCCCTTTGGACTAAAAATGGGTTAGTAGAAGTGAGCGTAACGGCAGACTGGTAGATTGCGAGATGAGAGGGAATGTAAAAACCTTAACAAACCCTTTTAAGCTACCATAAATATCTGAGACCTTTCAGATATTTTTTGTTTTATATTTAATATTCATATTATTTGTTTCTCAATGACGTTTAATTTCGCACGTCTCAACCTGCGGTGGACGCCATCTCGGCGATGCACCATACGCTGTCGGCAGGGTTGTAGTATTTGCCAAAGAAGCAAGAAATATCTGGCCAAAAAACTCCGGAAAACATTTTAAAATATTAAAAAATTTTAAAAAATGACTTATCCAAATTACATTTTTATACTCCAAATTTTAGCTTCTCATACGTCAAGAGATTTAGTACGGAAGAGTGAAGGATATGGACCTTGATACCCGTTTCTTGTTTGATTTTTCCCAGAAAATTAACAATGGATTTTCGAATGTGGCTGCTTGCTTTGTCTTGATGCAATTCTACTGATTGATGGACTCGTGGGTAAAGAGAGGGTATTTCATATTTAAAAATTGGGTATAAAATATGCTCTTGATAATATATGGAGTTGTCTTAACTTTTTCTACACTCTCTTTATCTTTAATTTACCATTATATGAAAAAGGAGAAACAATCACAAATCCCTTTGAAAACTTACCTTAAATTCTTTGTTGCAGTTATTTAAATACATTCAAGATTCCTTTATTGTGGCGATTATTTTTTCCATTTCTGTCCGGATAAATGTTTCTCATAAGGAATTCTGTTGCAATATTCGAAACATTCCGTTTTTCCCTTGGATACCTATTTGGAACAATTTTTCCACTTGAAGCCAAACTTTGACGTTCTTCCCCTTTCTTTTTGATAATATTACCTATTATAGCTTTAGATACCGAAAACCCGTGATTTTCAAAGAGTTTTTAATAACTATATACGAATAATTTTCTTCGAAAAGCGCAAACATAGCCTTCCATCCATTGCTTCTTTAAAAGCGCCATCGCGTTTTGCATGAGAACACAACTGTCAAGTACCACTGGATAATTTATGCTTTCAAAAATATAGTTGCAGCTAAAATAATTTCCGAGCGGTCTAATTTTTTTATAGCAAAGCAAAATCCTCTAAAAAGTGTGCGAACAACCTTCTTGCTATTCGCCAAACTCTTTCTTTTTCTCTTATTATATTGTAAGGTTTATCCTAAGTTTATTAACAGTTATTTTAAGTTTTGTATCTTTCCTATCTTATTCTAATTTCAGCTTACAATTTCCTGCCAGAATGTAAATTCAGAAACGCAGTAAATGCAAATGAGAAAGAGTACTATTTAAGTCGTGACTTCACCGACAGATTCCCTGACTAGAGCGCGTTTGGCTTTTGGCTACGTCTCTCTTAGCTATTGCTACGCTCGGCCATACTTTAGTTGCAATGATGAAGTACCAATGGACTTGAGCATATCTTGTCGGACTTCTGATGGAATCAAACAAAGTGCATCAGTGACTAATAATCATTCTAGTACTGGGCCTCTTCCTGTTGATAGTAAAAATTCATTACTTCCTGATTCCAAAAGAAGTGATTCTCTGAGAAGTATTCAACCAGAAAGTGTTGTAGAAAATCCTCTTTCTGACAAATGTTCTAATGTAGAAAACTCTAGTATGAACATTAATCCTCAAGTACCACAGCCATTTAAAAAGAAACATTTATCTATGGTGAAAGATGATTCTGTTAAAGGAAGTTATGAACATGCTCGGAAGTCAGTGATATTTGAAGTTAAAAACAGCAAATTATTAAACATATATGGAGATATACCTTACAAGCATGATGACAGACCATCACAAGTTTCAGGCTTCTTCCATTTGCAAGCCTTACAGAACATGTGTGATAATAACCCCATGGCTGGTCTTCAGAATAGTGTTATTCAATCTGTAACTCATGATAAAAAATCAAAACTGGATTCTAATTATTGTAAAATATAAATGCCAACGAAAAGCCTTCATTTAGTGGTACATGTTTTGATAATTTGAGTAAGTATAATTTTAGTGGTGCACAAGTGTCCACTGACATCAAAAGTGCTGCTGAATGTGAAGTAACAGATACATTATTAAAATCTAACATAAACTGTAGTCCTGTATGTACTCAAAATGATAAGCATGAAATCAGTGCTCCTGAACTAAACTGTGAAGGCATCTATACAAAATCTGAGATAACGAATCAGAATTGTGAAACAGATACTAAAAACAAAATACATATCCTTAAGCAAAAAGAACAGAATTCTGTGAAAACGGACATTAAAAGAAATTCTCAGTGTATTGAAAATGTTTCTAAAGTACCAGTAAAAGTTGTTGATTCAACAGAATGTGTGACGAAGTCATCTGAAGAATCAATTAAAATGAAGAAAATCCATTTCACAGTGTTAGATGCTGATGATAGTACTCATTCTGTTGTGCAAAACAATAAATCTTGCAGTAATGCTGAGGTAATGTCTGATGGTAAAGAAAAGGAAGTGATGGGAAGTGATAAAAATGCTGCTCAAGTTGAGGCATCTGCATCAGAAATTTCTGAATGTTGTACTGTAAAGGCAGAATCATCTGAAAATACTGGAAATTCTGTTGGTGGTAATAATAAGCAATAAGAAAAAAAGCATGTAGTGACTGATAGAAAAATTAAACTAACTGATGAAGAGGCAGAAGAGCCTTTAAAATCTTCTGACATTGGCGGCGAGCAGTCTGACCGGAAAATGACTGATAAGCAGCTGACATCATCTGAGGAAGTTCTTGAGAACAAGAACATTTCAGTTCCAAAAGATGAAACAAAATGTGTGTGGTTAGTTCGGATCATGATATTGTTATAAACGATTCTGACATTAAAAAATCTTCTGGTGAATCAGATAAATGTACTTCAACAAAATCTCAAGAAAATGCTGATTCATCTGTATCATTTTCTAGTGCTGTGTCTGTTGAAACTGGGATTAAATCTTTAGAAGATAATTCAAAGGGTTCTGAAATGAATTTGCATTGTCCAGAAAGTGAAGTTTCTAACTTTAATCTTATTTGCCTTCTCTTAATATTAATGAAAAAGTCGCGTTCAAGAACTTTTCTCTTCGGAAAAGTTTCTCCGTGAGGGGAGAGATTGTAACAGCTTTAGATGCTGTTGCAATAATAATCTTGTACTTTTGAAATAGTTGAATTTGAAATATATATGTTAATAAATGGCAATGTTTGAAACGCCAACTCGAGAGCTGCGTGCGGTTCTCGCACGAAGTAAGAAAATGATTTTTAATTTAAAAAAAAAAGAGAGAATACGTTTTGGCTGTTAATTTTTGATGTCACCTTTTCTTTGACTTATATGTTGCAGTTATGAAATTGATCTATTAAATAAAGTTTGCTGTGTTCCAAAGGAGTTTGCTTGTAGAGACATTAGGTTTTTTTGGAAGCAAGGCGACATGAAAAATGTGCAACGCCTTCGCCGGGAATCGAACCACGGACCTCTCGGTTACGCGTCGAGCATGCAGACCACTACACCACGAAGGCATGCGAAGAAGGCGGGAGAAATACCTTATATACTCCCCCTTTTAAAGGGCGAATGGGGTTTTGGGGACCCAATCGCCAAATTGCGGTGGTGGAGAATCATCATCCACCACCTTTTTTAGTTCGGGCGCCAGTGTAGAGACATTAGGTTTTTTTGGAAGCAGGGCGACATGAAAAATGTGCAACGCCTTCGCCGGGAATCGAACCACGGACCTCTCGGTTACGCGTCAAGCATGCAGACCACTACACCACGAAGGCATGCGAAGAAGGCGGGAGAAATACCTTATATGCTTTAATTACGAAACAAGCATTACATGGGCTTGGGTTCAGGTATGGGTACGTTATTGAAGCTGGCTATAATTTCCAGGGATTCAGGTTCAAGTATGATGATCAGTAGAGATTGACTACATCCTCTTAAAAGGCAACGAGGAGGCTGACATCCTAGCAAAGCATAAGCTAGGGTCAAAATGCGTAAAACTTATTAATGCTATGCCCTGGATCGCACCTGAAAAAACTCACAATCAACAAATGTAAAACTGAATGGAAGAACTAGTGTGACAACGCCAAACAAGGGACGTATCAACTGTTCCCAAAAGTAGGCAGTGCACACAGTTCAATAACAAGAGAAATAAAGTGGTTCATGTTGGAATATGGTCATTTTCCCACCTGCTTATATGCAAGGAACTCAACTACATCAGATCAATGTGTATGTGAAGAAAGATATAGCCCTAAACACCAGTTATTTAAATACTCCCTCGCAGCTGAACATCATCTCAAACTTTCGAACTCGGAAAGTAAAATAAATCCTTTTATAAAATATGCTATCAAGAACAAACATCCCAGAAAGGAAATCATGAACATTATGAACTTCCTGTCCACAAGAGAGGCTGAGTTCTGCAACACAGCATTAAAGACAACAACTCCTGGAGGGGCCCGTTGTGGGCCCTGTGAAAGGTAGTTATCTGGGTAATTAGTGCGGATGGACAATAATAGCCACATTGCCTGTGGTTAAACAACGAGTGGCTACCACACTTCACTATGCCCATATCTATACCGAGTTGCTGGTTTTAAGTGCAGGTATACTAACAGCGAAAACTAGCTAAAATATCAATGGGTTCAAGTTCAGATATGGCGAAGGTATTGAAAGTTGGCTGCAAAACGAGGATTCGAATTCTAATGTGATGATCAGTGACGACTGGTTTCATTGTTGATGAGGTCGAGTTAAGATATGATAGCAGTGAAAACTAGGCTAAAGTGCCGATGGGCTTGATTCAAACGTGATGATGTTATTAAAGCTGGCTACAATATCGAGAGATTCGAGTTTAAGTACGGTGATCAGCGGAGGCTGGCTACTTCGACGACAGTTTCGAATTAAGTATGGTGATCAGCGGAGGTTGGCTTCTTCGGCGACAGTTTCGAATTAAGTATGAAGCTGGTTAAAGAACTAACAGATTTGGATTCAAGCATGCTGATGGTCTGAAGCTGGCTGCAACATCCAGGAACTCAGGTTAAAGTACGGTGATTATCGGAGGCTGGTTATATTGTCGATGTATTCTGATTTAGATCTTGGATAATAAATGTTTCTTCGCTGATGGAGGAATTTAATTTGATCGAACCGGAAGCCCTCTATAGACTAAGCACACAAGGGTCTAAGACCTCGCACTTGATGGCCAGAGTGTAATGAAAAACTGGGATGGGGGGGGACAAAATCGCTGTGTGACAACTAGTCTTCAAAGGCTATAATGAATGATGGGTATACACCTCCCTGATTTTACATAATTATTCAGAGACCATACATAAGAAATAAAATAATACTGGCAGTTTGTATCGACAATGTACTGTTTCGAATTTTGAATACTCAAGATTTTCAAGAACACATTAAAACATAATTTAAAAAGTCAAGTAAATACAATTGCGTAAAACAAAAGAAATGTTATTTTTCTCGGGGGAGGGGGTGCAAAGAATTCGAGGTCGCTGTCGTTGGACATCAATTCTTGCAGTTTCCAGAACTGTTTCCGATTTAGCAGCCTTGTTAGAAAATAGGAAAATTTTATGTATGAGTTAAAAAAACGTACAAATAGGAAATACAAACATCACAGGATTATTTTTACCGGTCTGTAATTGATAGATCTTTCTGAACTCCTTTTCAAACATACTGAATTGGAAACTGATGTCAATAAAAAGATTGATTATGGGAGTTTAAACTAATTTAACGAGATTGACCCAGAAACGGGTAATTAAACAAATGTAATTTGCTTATTTATGTTAGTTAACAATAGGCTAAAGATTCTCGGTTCAAGAAAAGGTAATCAAACGGTAATCGAGTGCATTGCGCATGAGAAACTAGAGGAAAGAACTCTTAAACTGAGAATTAAATATAAATAAAACAGAGTTAGAATGAATGAGCACATCAGAGCAAAGTGCAGCTTAAAATAATCTGAGAATGCAGTTTTCAGGTGTACAATAACTCACAGAGTATTTGTATTTTCCAGTCAGAATAAGGAAATTAAATTTACTTTCCTCAGTTTAACAGGTCATTTAGTGAACACAAATCTTACTGCGAAAGAAGCAATCAATAATAAAACTCATAGAAGAGAAAAATAGACTGAGTGCAAATATGATTTAAATTGTAATACATACTTGTAATAATGTTCGATACGCAAAATACACAACAGGTCACCTTTGCAGGTTAATTCTTTAATTTAAACTCATAGAAGAGTAAAATAAACTTACTGAAAACGCACCTTTAGAACTTTTAGTAGAGTAATTTTAGAATTTTCCATAGACAGTCTCTTGCCATGGAGATAAAAATGTTTTATTCCGTTCAGTGTTGCCACTGCTCCCTTTCAAATAGCTGGGTTTGTTAATCAAAAATTTATTTAAATTTTACAAAATAGCAAATAAAAAATAATAATAAATCCGAAAGGTTTCAGATTTTAAATTAGGTAAAAACAGGCGTTTTTTAACATTTTGTATGTTACCTTTATTTATTAAATATCATGTTCTTCGCAGGTAAAGCATAAAATTCAGTTGAAGAGCAATATCGAAAAATAATTTTAAAATGAGCATATCTTTAGAATTTCCGATACACAGTTTCACGCGATGGAGATAAAAATACTTTTTTTGTTCAACGTTGCCATTGCTCGCTTTGAAATCCTTGAGTTTGTTAATAAAAAATTCGTTAAGTTTTACAGAATATGAAATCGATCATAAAACAAATTCCAAATTTGGGCTTCAGATGCCCATATTCGGATGGAAACGTTCAATATTCAAAATTGGATGGCTGTAGGTACCGTTGTTTTATCACAATGCGAGAAATAAATATAGATTTATGCAGATTCTTCATTATTTAATTTCTTTAAATATAATATAGGGCAATAATATTTGGTGGCAACAATTTGAAAAGTGAAACAACGCTTGTAGTGAATCCACGCAAAATGCCAAAACGAAATTAATAGTCCATCTGGGCAAATTGCCGCTTTAGACTAACATATTCCAGATTAGGACTTTCAGATGCCCATATTCGGGTGGAGGATTACATTATTTAAAATTTGATGGCTCTAGGTACCGTTGTTTTATCACAGTGCGAGAAACAAATATACATTTATGCAGATTTTTCATTATCTAATTTCTTTAAATATAATACAGGGCGATAATTTTTGGTGGCAATAATTTAAAAAGTGATATGCTATTTATAGTGATTTGATGCAAAGGGTCAAAACGAAATTAATAGCCCTTCTGAGCTAACGCTTTTGGGCTAAATATTAGATTTTATTTGAGGTACAGGTATTAATTAAAATGCTCAGAAGGTACTAAATTCTACCATTCGATTAAGAGTAATTATTAACTATCGTACCTAAAGGAGGCGGAATTAATTATTAATAAACTTAATTCTATTTAAATGGAAATATTCGTTAAATATATTTTGATAGCTTGTTTTATATATTTAATTGCTCTAGAATCAAATTTTTTCCCCTTTTTACTGACAATATACCAAAACGAAACTGCTCGTTTCGAACTGGAAGAAATACGACGTTTTAAAAATTTGCTTCAGTAATTGCTACGCATTATTTGCAAAACCAAATATAAACAAGTTAATTACGCAAAGTAAACTATGTAAATAAACAATGATAAATTAAAACGAAGAGCTATAATGAGTTACGCGTGATTCTTATCGCTCTGCTTTCAATATCGTAACAGTTACTACATGTTTCTCATGGTATAATATAAAACTAATGGAAGGTTATGCAAACATTAACCTTGCTTTTGTTGGCAACTGTTTCATGGGTCATTGCTGCGGTGGAAAATCCGAATCTAATCTAATCTTATCTTATCTGAAAAAAGTTCTTGTCGGACAGGAGTATTTGCATTTAATTTAATTTAGCATTTAACGGCGCACACAGATCTGATTTTGGATTGCTGATTCATATGCAGACATTTCAAATTAGCTTGTAGAGTTATTCACTCATAGAGTACTAATATACATGTGAAGATTATAGAGCGTTGACACTAAGGCTTCAATCTGTATTACGTAAATGTAAATTTTGAATTATTCATGGGTTATTTACAGAGGGTTTTTGCACATTTCTAGAACGATTTCCAGGCAGTTTAATTAATGTTTAAAATGCAAAGAGTACTTTTTTAAATGTTCGATCGCATAACATTTTTTTGTCTGGACGATAAGTCTGTTCCATAATAGAAGAGCTTTTCGTAAAATTTCTGGAGGTGTTGATTTTCATTCCTCTCGCACTTCTTTCCATAAATAGTGGTGGGTTTGCTCTTAGAAAGAGCTCTTTTCAAGAGACCAAAGCACAATAGTCCATAAGTGAAACGTCATGGGAATTCTCAGGGAAAAAAAAAGTATTTATGTAATACCTGTATCAGTCTTCATTTTTTCAAGGAAGGCAGTGGTACTTTTCAAAGTATGATTTGTTGCTTTGTCTTCATGAAATTTCACTCTTTGAATGCCATTGGGATAAAGAAATGGAGCTCCTTCTGCAAATATGCAACGTAAAACGTTTTCTTTATAATACGTTGTATAGTACGATTTTAGCATTTTTTCGCACTCTTCTTATTTTTAATTTCCCATTATTAGGGGAATCCTGAAATAATCATAAAGCCCTTACTGAAACTTTCTTTGTATTGCCAGAACAGATCTGTACGTTTTCTTCTCTTCCTTTTTGATAGTAAATAGACGTCTTTTTGTAGCAGTCCTTTAGGTAAAGCAACGCTTCAGCAAGGATCACAATGTATTTCAATTTATATCCTACCAAACAGTTTCATACAGGGTTCTATAAATTGCTTTGTATTGAGCTATATGTTTCGGCAAAAGACGGAGAACATTATGTTTTTTTTAGCTTTTTTAAGTTTTAAATTTTGGTTTATTACTTTATATATTGTTGCTACACATGTATTTAAAAACTTTGCAATTGATTTCTGCGTCGATAGATTTTATCTTGTTGCCAAATATTTAACTTTAGAAACATTAGAAAGAGTACGTATCTTTTTCGGGTACTCGTTTCGAGTCTTTTTTCCACGCAGAAGTAATGATTTGCGGCTTTTCCTTTTCCGATTAATAATGTGGATTATTTTTATTTTCCACTTAAGAATTTTAATGCCATGAATTTTACAAACTTTTCAAATTATGCAGTAGGAATATTTCTGTTTGGAAAGCGTAAAAACTTAATCCACAGCTTGTTTGCATGCGATGTTTTGAAAGAAGAATAAAAATAAAAGTAGCAGACGACATTTCTCTTTTCAAATAATAAGTGGTTGCCAGAAATTTTTATTTCAAAACGTTTGCTTATTTTAAATATTTATCGAAATCGTTCTAAAAAGTGTCAACATCCTCTGTATTCAATATGCTACGAAATATGCATAAGTTATACTATTCACCAAATCTTGCACAGTCGAAAGATAGGCAAAAATAACATTGTATCAACAAGTTCGAAAACAAATCGTTTTTAATTAAAAATTTTCCTTATTTTTACTTCTTTGCGCGAAGTAAAGGAAGTACTGTATTCGCGAAAAATTTCGGGTATCATATTTCAATGAAAATAGGCATTTTTACCGTTTTCCAAACCATTTGAATAATTATTTTTGCCTGACATCTGTATTCCCGGGCAGAATAAAGGACTCTTTTTTCCAGAACGGATTGTAAAATAGATTTAAAACGGATTCAGAAAAGATTTTTTTCATAACGTCTATGCATACGTATGTACGTGTCTCATATAACTCAAGAAACTGTAGTCGTAGAAAGCTGAAATTTTGTATATCAGACTGCTACAACATGTAGTTGTACACCTAACCTTTTCGTTGCAATCGGGTGCACCAAACATATATATATATTTCCACTTCGTTAAGCGGCTCGGTGAGTTCAGAATTTTTATTTTTATATGTTGGTAAATTCTGCATTTCTTGCTTTAAAAGTGCTTGAATTATGTTACGGTGAAGGTTTTTATACCTTTAGTTAATTTGCATGCAATAGTTGTACAATTTAAAAGTCTAAGTGGCGCTAGACCTAACAAAGCCGCCATTTGTTTACAATTGAAACTCTCATTAGAATACTGAATTAAGTCGCTTTGTACACCAAATTAAATGCCTTTTTGCCCGGTGGGACAGATATTTAACTTTAAATTTTGTGAACCAAAAATGTTGTCTTCATGCCCGTTGGTCGAACTGCTTGCTTTGGTGTAGAAAGATTAACTTTAATTGTAAAAAATATTTTTTCTTTAAACTATCTTTGACTGTGTTTGGTGTTTTAGGTTTTTATGTATTTTGCAATTTGTAATGAGGATGTTTTGAGTTTTTACGTATTTCTGCATTGATGCGAAATGAGATCTGAATGAGGAATACATCTCTAATAAAATTTGAGGAAATACGTTTAAATGAAGTACAGCAAAAATGTGCATAATCTATTAAATTATGTGCAGGGAAGTCGTGTGTGGCGTTCACATCAGATATTTTTTTCTCAGTTTGTAAGTCGTTGTATAACAAACGTCTAAGAAATCGCCCCGAGTGTGCTACCATTACACTACGAAGGCATGCCGAAAGGAGGCAAAAAATAACTCATAATGTGATCACATTTATCCACCGCTATTTTGATAACTCTAACCAAATGCTATGTATTAAGCGATGAGTAAAAAAATCCTTCAAAACAGAAGTCGCTGAACACTGTTAGCTCGGTACGAAGTTCGAATCTCACGAACGGGTCGGCTACATGGGCGTTTTCGTGTTTTCCCCATATGTACCGTGTACACGAAGTGCAGTTACGGCACGAAGTACCGTGCAGTTTCCCTCAGAAAGTCCACCACGAAGGCAACCTTTTTCTTAGGCAGATACTCTCGAGGTTTTGCCGTAATCACATAAGCCAAACCAAACAAACAAACAAAAAAAAAAAAACGTGTGAGTACTTTCACAGAATTTTTACTAGGAAAGTACAACAATTTTTTACAAATTCTTCATAATGTCTTTACCTGAAGAGTTCATTTATAAACTGTTATAACATTTCTGAAAATTATTTGACCGATGCTATATCATTAAAAGCAACCTAATTTCGTATAGATCTTTCCAGAGAATTTTCTTTTTTTTAGTCCAAAGGGCTTTTGTCTCTGAAGGATTATTGTTTTCGTTTTGGCATTTTGCTTTGATTCATTATAAATGTTCGATTCGCTTTTCAAATTATTGCCACCAAACATTATCGCGATGTATTAATTTAAAGAAATTAAATAATGAAGAATCTGCATAAATGCATGTATGTTTCTCCCATCGTGATAAAACAACGGTACCTTGAGCCATCCAATTTCGAATAACGTACGTTTCCACCCGAATATAGGCATCTATCTGGAAGCACAAATTTGGAATTTGTTTTATTATCTATTTCAGGTTTTGTAAAAACTGAACGAATTTTTGATTAACAAACTGGACGATTTCAAAGCGAGCAATGGCGACATTCTACGTGGAAAAAAAATATCTCCAGCGCTCGGAACTGTGTATTGGAAATTCTAAAGATATGCTCATTTTAAAATTATTTTGCGATATTGCTGTTAAACTGAATTTTATGGTTTAAGTACGATGAACATGATATTTAATAAATAAAGGTATAACACACAAAACGTTAAAAAAAAACTCCACTTTGGACTCAATTTAAAATCTCAAACATTTCAGATTTTATATTTATTTTTATTTTTTATTATTTTTCTTTCCCCTTGTAAGGAGAAGAGGGCGAAGAAAATGTAGAATATTTCTTTGCTCCGGAAAAAGAAAGACTTGCGTCGGATCACCCTCAAAATCGACAGAGTTACCCAAAATCTAATCCAAATTATAGTAGTTTTTAGTTCAAAGGGGCAATTTACCCAGAAGGACTATTAATTTCGTTTTGGCATTTTCTGTTGATTCATTAAAAGCGTTTTTCACTTTTCAAAGTGTTGCCACCAAATACTATTATCGCCCTGTATTATATATAAAGAAATTAAATAATGAAGAATCTGCATAATTGTATATATCTTTCTCGCATTGTGATAAAACAACGGTATCTAGAGCCATCCAATTTTGAATACTGAAGGTTTCCACCCGAATATGAGCATGTGGAAGCCCAAATTTGAAATTTGGAATTTGTTTAATAATCGATTTCATATTTTGTAAAACCTTAACGAATTTTTGTTAACAAACTCAAGGATTTGAAAGCGAGCACTGGCAACGTTGTACCGAAAAAAGATTTTTTTTTTCCACCGCGCGAGACTGTGTATCGGAAATTCTAAAGATACATTCATTTTAAAATTATTTTGCAATATTGTTCTTGAACTGAAATTTATGGTTTAAGTGCGAAGAACATGATATTTAATAAATAAAGGTAACACACAAAATGTTATAAAAATATCCCTTTGGACGTAATTTAAAATCTGAAACTTTTCAGATTAAATTTTTTTTTTTAAATTTATTTTATTAGTCCAAAGGGGCTTTGTCCCTGAAGGACTATTGTTTTCGTTTTGCGATTTTGCGTTGGAAAGATTAAGTGTCGGTTTACTTTTCAAACTGTTGCCACAAAATATTGCAGCCCAGTATTATATTTAAAGAAATTAAATAATGGAGAACGTGCATAAATGTATGTATGTTTCTCGCATTGTGATAAAATGACGGTACTTAGAGCGGTCGAATTTTGAATGATGTAATCCTGCTTCGAATAAGCCCAAACTTGAAATTTCGAATTTGCTTTATTATCGATTTCATATTTTGTAAAACTTTAACGAATTATTGATTAATAAATTCAAGGATTTCAAGGAGAGCAATGGCAACGTTGTATAGAAAAACCTTTTTATCTCCAGCGCGTGACACTGTGTGTAGTAAATTCTAAAGATATGCTGAGTTTAAAATTATTTTGCGATATTGTTCTTTAACTGAATTTTATGGTTTATTTGCGAAGAACATGACATTTAATAAATAAAGGTAACACACAAAATGTTAAAAAAACGCCCCTTTGGACGTAAATTAAAATCTGAAACATTTCAGATCTTTTTTTCTTTGTTTTATTTTATTTTATTTTTTTTTTTGCAAGATTTTAAATGGTGAACTAAAACCGTGTATTTGGAGACAACCAGGTATTTTGGAGACATAATTTTTTACATGGCAGCACTTTTCTTGTTCTTGGAAATTTTCATAATTTATTTAAACCTTATTTGACGACTTTACGTCAATTAAAAAATTATTTTGCAATAGTTGATCATATTAACCAAATTGTTGGTCACACTAAGTGAAGTATTTCCCCTGTTTTCGTATGCAAACACTGGGATTTCGGCTGTTCGCTAACAAAATCTGAATGATAACATTAACCGCGATCACATTAATATGCATCTACTGTATATTTGAAAAAAAAATTTAAGGTCATTCGCCATAATGTCTGACGTTTCTGATTGTAAAATTTAAAATCTACTTCCCTTCGTATGGTATGCAAGAACTCAGCTTTATCACGCACCAGCAAAAACCAAAATTATTAACAATAAAAAGATGCAGGAACAAGAAACAGTGAGAGTTTGCTTTCAAGCAGTAGGAAAAACACTAAAAAAAAAAAAAAAAAAAAAAAGAGCAGGTTATCGATCATTCGAGAAAAGAAAGCACTCGTGGAAAAATCAAACAAATTCCGAAATCACATGCGCGACTGACGATATCAATTTGTCTTTGTCAACTTCGAATAATGTCAACTCAGATTTCCTTTCCCCAGGAAAAAGCTATCTTTTTTAAAGTCTTAAACCAAAACAAGAAAAATATGGCTTATCTGTTTAAATAAATAAATAAATAGAAGTATTTCGTGTTTATATGTTACACGGATTGATAGTTAAAAGAGGCAATATATATATATATATATCAGAAGAGGAAAAAAAATTCCCACATCGACTGTGATTGGATTATTCAGTTTTTTGTTTAACCAATCAAATTTAAATCCACACATATCGTTTAGCGTTGCTTCTGCACGATATATCTGGACGATAAATCCGCAACATATTCCATTATTATACTCATTTTTTCCCTTTTAAGGAATTACTGTGTATTTCCGTATATAATACGAGAGTTTTTGCAGTTTGTTGCCACATTTTAAAATTGCTGAAACGAAATTTTAAAATTAGAATGTGTAGGAAAATAAAAAAAATATTCGTTCCCTTTTTACTGTTGTTTTATTTATAACGAGAAGAAAACAAATATTTTTTATTACTATATAAGGTTCTCTCGCGTTCTTAGCATGCCTTCGCGGTGTGTGGTCAGCAAACTCGTATTCGAAAGGTGCGTGGTTCGAATCCGGTTAAGGGCATTCCTTATTTTTCATCTCTCCTGCTTACAAAAAATACCTAATGTCTCTACAACTATATTTATTATTTTTTAATTAATCTCTATTGGGATATGAGTCTCGAAACACGGCATTTTGCGTCGAAACATTTAAATGCGTTGTATCGCTTTTCAAACTGTTGCCACCAAATATTATCACCTTGTATTATATTTAAAGAAATTAAATAATGAAGAATCTGCGTGAATGTATGTGTGTTTCTTGCATTGGGAAAAACAACAGTACTAGAACCATCAAATTTTGAATAACGTAGTCCACCTCCCGAACATGAGTACCTGGAAGCCAACTTCGAATTTGCTCTACTGTCTATATCATATTTTGTAAAACTTTAAATTCTTTATTAAGAAACTCAACGATTTCAAAGCGAGCAGTTGCAACACTGTACGGAATAAAACGTTTTTATATCCAGTGCGCGAGACTGTCAATCGGGAATTCTAAAGATACGCTGTTTTTAATATTTTGTGATTTTGCTGTTGAATCCAACTTTATGCGCCAGCAAGCGCCAAGAACGGGATATTTAATAAATAAAGTTAACTCACAAAATGTTAATAATAAAAAGAAAAACAATCTGAAAGCTTTCGCATTTTATACTACTCCTAAAGAGGCGATTATTTCGTGTACATACCCGTTTCAACAACATTTGGGCTAAGACCCCTTTGGCCAAAAAACAGCATAATTTTAGAATTTCCAGTAGACAGTTACACGCGTTGGAGATAAAAATATTTTATTCTGTACAGTGTGGTGCCGCTGCTCGTTTTGAAATCGTGTAGTTTCTTAATCAACAATTCTTTAAGTTTAAAAAATACGAAACAGATAATAAAACAAATTCGAAATACAAGATTCGGCTTCCAGGTGCCCCATATTCGGAAGGAGTATTATGCTATTCAAAATATGATGACTCTAGATATCTTTCTTTTCACAGTGCGAGAAACATGCATACATTCAAGCAGATTCTTCGTTATTTATTTTCTATAAATATAATGCAGGGCTCTAATATTTGGTGGCGACAATTTGAAAAGTGAAACGCCGTTTTATAGTGGATGACGAAGAATGTGAAAACGAAATTAACAGCCCTTCTGGGCGAATGACCCCTTTGGGCTAATGAATACTGCTTTATATTTGTTACGTAGGAGGGGTTTTTAGAAATTGAAAAACAAATAAAAGATGGTATGCCACATAAATATACAGCAGTTCCATCTTTTTACATTCCGGTTTGAAGTTCATCGAAAATGAAAGTAATAATAGAAATTTTGGGGTATTATAAATAAAGGCGTTTAATATTCGAGTATAATCAATCAAGGCGTTTCGATGTACTATCAGTCACGGAACGTTTAAACTTTAAGAAGTGCGAATATTTATTTCCCTGGAATATATGTTAATTTTTAAAATTGTAATTAATCTCCGTAATATAGTGATACTTGCGTACGGGTTCGTAATGAATTGAATTCACACAGAACCGATGATAGCTTTATAAAATTTATTTTTACCAAAAGAAACCCTTAACATTTCTGGAACTTACGACAAAAATACTCTTACAGTTCTTCTTGGTATCACAGAGCACAGTCAGTAGTTACACTTCAAACTAATAAGAAAGTTAAACAGAGCGCAATGTAAAGCGCACCTACAGAGCGAAGCTCACATGAAGATATATTCTAAAAACATGAAGCTCCTACGGAAGATCTCTTAATACTCTGAACTGACGCTGAGTTAAACAATTGAGATTCGATGATCTCTCCCGTCTTAGGTCTCCCCCCGCCTCCGAAAAATCTCTAATACATTCCACTTCTCGAAAATACTGGAAGACGAGAGCCGGTTACGGGTACAGAAATAGATTATGGCAAATTAAGACTTCAGCCTCACAATTCTGTTCTTCAGGCCATTGGCTGCTATCATATTTGATGAAAGCCTGACTGTAAATATGTATATATATATGCTATTTCGGTTTCATAAAAGATCTCGTAAAAATTGAGAAAATCCATGAAGTGAAAATAAGGTTATACATATAAATGTTACAGGCAATGAGAGGGCCGACGAATTGGCCAAAAGAGGCTACTATGGGTAATGCCGGGGATGCGTTCGATATTCAGGCATCAAAAAGAATTGCTATTGGTAAAATTAGGGATTTCTAGTATGATTGCTGGAAAGAGAAATGGAACAAACATAACGGGAAAGAAGAAAGATTTGTTGAACTTTGAAGTTTCTAAAAATACGAGAATAATATGTTATTTTGATTACAATCAAATAATTACTGGATACGGGCGTTTCCCGGCGTACCTGAAAAGATTTAATTTGCAAAATAATAGTCTTTGTAGTTTTTGTAGTGTTGAAGGAAACGCTCGACATTTCGTCGAAGATTGTCTATTATTGACACGAGGTAAGGAAAAATGTGGTAACATGAAGGAAGTCTATTCCCGCAGGAAAGAGTTTAAATTTGCAAAGGAAGTAAAAAACAGAAAACAGTATGGTAACATTTAACACTGCATCCAGAATTCTAACCATATGCTGTTAAGCTGCTTTTGAAGTTTTTTTTTAGTTTTGCTGTTGAATTATATATGGCGTAGGTGCAAAGAAAAGGGTGTTTAATAATGAGGCTAAAAAGATAAAAAGCAATTTGTTAGCTGGAGTGAGTGCAACAACAGACTAGTTGACTGCGAGCTCAACGGGAGCATAAAAAACCTTAGCAAATCCTTTTGGGCTATCATTAAAATCTGAAGCCTTTCAGGATTTTTTTTTTTTTTTTTATAAATATATTTAAAAGTGATACAGTCGCAAGTGTGATGGTAACACAAAAGAAATACAGACACAAAATGTGAGGATCAATGATTAATAACATCTCCTGTTCTGAAAAAATAGTAAAGCTTAATAAATTAATGATGTGAAAGAAATAATACTTATGCAAAGCTATTTCGAACTCGAAATAAAATCCTCTCTATAGACTGAGTGAGTGAAATCATGGCAAATTCCGAGCCTAGACAACAAATGAATTTTACGTTCTTTCATGACAATTAAATCTCTTTGCATCCAACTGTGACAAAAAAAAAGAGCATCTTGTTTTAATGGCTTACGAAATATGTTTTAAGTGGCGAAATCTTTTTAATTGGCTTTATTTATTTTTTCCTAATGTCATTGACTTTTTTACCGTACAACTGTCTCAAGTTGTCAGTCTTACGAAAGGAAAAAAAATTGAGCAAACGAGCAATTTCGTCAAAGGTATGGGTCATTTACTCTAAAAAATTACCAGAACATTCAGTAGAAATGAGTCTTTTAGTGACCTCTGCTTCATACACAAAAATTTCCGATAGCCAATTCCGGGCCAAACTGCACATAGTATAAGGGCGACCACAATAGTCTTCATCCGACCTTTATTTTTACACTCGTTTATCCTATACATACATTTTCACATGCAAAATGTTTTAAATAATATAAATATAGCAGCTTAAATTTTTTTCGGATATTTATTAGCCCTAATGGGCTATTAGTCTCGAAATAGGATTTTGCGTCTTCCACTATAAACGGCGAATCACTTTACAAATCACTTTACGAATTGAACAACAATTACTACAAATTGTTGTTCACTTTACAAATTTACAAAAAACTTTACAAATTACAATTAATTAATTTACAAATTCTTTATAATCACTTTACAAAATGATTATAAACGGCGAATCCCTTTACACTAAATATTATCGCCCTGTATTGTTTTTAAAGAAATTAAATAATGAGCAATGTGTATGTACGCATGTATATATTCTCACATTATGTAAACATGGCGGCTATCAAATTTTCAATAACCTAGTCCTCCACTCGAACATGAGCACATAGAAGCCCGAATTTGGACAATTTGGTTTGATCCAAAATTTGAGTCAATCTACAGTACAGAATAATTCCTGTTCTTTTACTAACAATTCGTTTAAACGTTTCTATATAATCAGTGCAAAATTTTTCAATACATCTTATAAAGTTCTCTTCTCTTTCTTCATTTTGGTGAATCTCCATTATAAAATCAAAAAGCTCTTGTTTTTTAGCAATTTGTTTAACTTTTCTTACTTTAAAAGGTATTTATCTTCTTCATTGTCGCTGCTTTCATTGCGGATGGTGTTTTAAGATCATTTGATTATTCATTTTTATTTCACGATCGTCATTCTCGACTAATTCTTTGATTTCTCCTCTTTTTCATACATGAAAATCTTTCGCCGCCTGTTGTTTTTGTAATTTGTGCGATTTCCTTGGCTTCATTTTCAATCGATGGAAATCCTTTAAAATTGTTAACAAGTCAGAGCTTATGCGAGAAAGCATTCATTGTTAATGAATTAACTTATTGCTATGTGAGTTTAATCATTTCAGTGTAGCGTCTTGTGTTTGTATTGGTTCCAAAATGCCATTAGGGTGTTTTGCTTTCTTACATCTAGTCCTTTGCTTGCAGAGATTTAAACATGCCTGACATAATAGGCTTTGAATGTTTTTATGATTCTTTCAGCCAGTATACGGCGCCGGTATCTCTTCAGCGTTCATATAATTGAAATTCTCTTGTTGAACATATTAAATATAGACAATTAAGAAATCGCGTACATGCAAAATCACGTTCCCCAAGTTCGCGTTCAAGGATTTACTGTATACTGTTAATTATTTATTTTAAAACGTATTTGTTTAGAAAAAAAGTTACTAAAAGGTTTTTGATAAAAAAAAATTCTTATGTGAACACCATATTGTTGCAAAAAATTCGGCGGTTGCGCCTGTATGTAAGCTTTCCGGCATAGCACTAGGATTGCCATAAAATAGTGTATGGGAATATTGCCAGATTGGCGACTTTATCGCTCATTTGGCGACCAAATTGGCGATATCCCATGGTCCAATCGGGAAGCTTCTAGAGTAACTTCATGTCGAGATATTTCTCGAAACGTGTGGAACATAAGGAAAAGCTTTATAAACCCCTGCGTTTCTGAGAGCCGGCATTGTGAGAATAGCTGCTTACTGTGAGTGCTAAGCTACGCGAGAGTTTTGTGAACGGAAAGCGATCGAGATAGTGCTTTGCCGTGAAGCTACCTTTACAGTATAGCTTGACAGTGTATTGGTGATTGTTCCATGGTGTTTATTATAAGTTTAGTGTTGCCGTGAAGCTACCTTTACAGTTACAGCCTGAAACTGTGTTGCTGATTGTTTCAGCGTATTTATTGTAAATTTTCAACGCTTTTAAAGGTAATTTTGGAACTGCGCTGTAAATAGCGATTCTTGTAAATAAATTGTGCTTTTTATTGTTCTGCATCGTGTTTTCATCGGATACTCTCAAATCCACGAACCCGTATAACGCAACAATAAGACTTCCTTGTACGGCCCATTAAATTATATACACTTTTGCTGCACTTCTTTTTTAACTTATTCCCCGAATTTCATTAGAGATATATTTCTAATTCAATGAATTCACTTCTCACTTCGCGGCAAGGTAAAAATACATAAAAACTCAAAACAATTTCATTAAAAAGTGAAAAATACAGAAAAACCTAAACTACCAAATACAGTTAGGAACACTTAATCAATTTTCACAAACAAATGAAATTCTTCAAATGAAGAACACAAGCGAGCAACTAGAATTAAAAATATTGTTACGAATTTCACATTTACACTCACGTTTCTGAAAATTGCAACACCATGAAGGACTTACGCGAGTGAGCTGAAATTTTCAGGAAATGCAAAGTAGCGCATGATATGCAAATGATTAGAATTGCAAATCCGTAGCGCATACGTATGCTGAGCAGCGCCCTCTGAACGGCTGATGGATCCGAATAAATAGACGGCTCGAGGCGTGTGTGTATG
>KK114613.1:337863-388636 GCA_000611955.2 Stegodyphus mimosarum | reverse complement strand
ATCTAAATCCCGTCAAGCATGTACGGAACTTACTAGGGAGACCCGTGGCAGCACGTAACTTATCGCCAGTAACGATTCCGAAACTGCGATTGGTGCTACAAGAGGAACGAGCAGCAGTGTCTCAACAGCTCATTAACAACCACATATCCAGCATGCACAAATGATGTGAAACCTGCCTAGCAGTCAGGGGAGATCATATCTCCTATTAAAGACCGGATGTTTCTTGCTGGACACCCATCACAGGGATGTTTCGGCCTTCAGTCGCATTGCGCTCCATGCTACTTTTTCAATAAAGCTTCTTTTTATCCCTCTGATTTCTCTTTTAGTAAGTGTTGCTTACATTACTCATGTCCTTACGTAGTGAGAATCTTACGGTATTAAATGTGTTGATTTGGAAAGCTTTTGTACAAAGTTATATTGAAAAAACCGTCTCGTCCTTAATTTTTGCACACCAGTGTATGTAGTTAATGGTTTCATCGGTAAGCAGACTATATATTAGAAAAAGCAAGTTGAGAGGTTTTGTCTCATTTCAGGCTTTTACAAAAATCGTGCCATTTCAGTCTCTCTTGATAGGACAAGCAAAAACGATCCTATTTCAGCCTTTTTATTCGAGGTCAGCATAAAATCCGAAAGCGTGATAGAAGATCACGCGACTGTGAAATATGTACGAAGTTATGTTGCAATGATGCTTCAGCCTTTAAACTTAAATTATGTATGCTTAGATGAAATATTAACTGCACTGGTGATTATGTCTAATACATAAAACAAAATGTTTTTTTTTAATTTGATTATTATTCAGTCTTAGTATTATCTTATATTAAGATCACATCGATTTCTAAAGAAAAATCACGGTTAAAATATTTTAGGAATTCTACATATTGAAAGCAGAAAATCTGAAAGCGGAAAAGAAGCTTTTTGAAGATTTAGGCTAACATTAAGTCTGCGTTAAAATTACAAATGCTCTAAAGAATTATGGATCATCAATAATGCCGCTATCAAAGCATTCAATGAAACAGACTCATTTTTTTTTTACAGATTTATAAAGATGTGACATTTTAAAGATGTTACGTTTGACGTGTTTTGGTAGCATAAACGAGTATCAGATTCTAAACTTAAGCAAATTATCTCTATGTTTGGAGATAACGATAAAGTCTTAAGAAGGTTTTAAAACAAACCTTTTCATTAAATCAGACCTGGAACATAAATGCATGTCTCGTGCTTACAAATCAGCCAGCCACTTGTGGCAATGTAACTTGAAATGACATTCAAATGTCAAAGTTAAATTTATGTAAGTTATAAGCCAAAGTTTATACAATCAACTAAACGCGAAGTTGGCTCAAAAGCTTAACCGGCGTGGATGTTCAAATATCGGCAACTACAATGCAAGGTCGAAGATTGCAAATCTGATCTGAACTAGCAGCAAACATAGCAACGTCGCCTCGAGAGGCAAAACACGTTCTGAATTAAATTCCTTTAAACCTTCCTTTAAGTAACCTCTTTTTCTACCTCACTTGTGTTCTGATAGAGAAAGGGAAAAGAGAAGTGACAGTAAAGTTTAAAACATAAAATAACTGGTTAGTAAAAAAATAATGGTAATAACCTTACTATTGCACACAGGAAAATATTAAGCCCTATATAAAAAAATAGCCTTCTGCCAAACAGAATTACTATGTGGTATTAAAACATGGGATACGTATTTTTTTTCGGCTGAAATAATTCTACTTTATGCAACTTAAGAAGCCTTCTTTCACGGTTTTCCTTGTTTCGCTCACAATTTATTCCGGAGTAACTTAAAATACACGAATTTTAAAACTCACAATACCCCTTCTCCAGTGTCTTACCACCAATTACAATGAAAGGTTAAAAATAGGCTAAAATGGCACATTTTTTGATGTTGTTATTCAGATTACCCTCAAGAAATGCCTGAAATAGCCCGATATTTTTTGCCACCTCCAGAAAACCTGAACTGGGAAAGCCTGAAATGGGACATCCCTAGCTGAGATGTCATGCTAATAAATGCTGTCAGTTGACAAGTTTGCTAGATTCTGTTAAACTTAAAACTTCATAGACGCACTTTGTATAGTAAAATACAGTTAATAGTGCTAATAATACCCCATTTTGAACCGATTCTTAGAAGTTGTAAACGTAATTAATCATTAATACGTGCACGTACACAGAGAATGACGTACTTTAAATAAATATATGACCCGGAATAGAGCTCGTTGTGGGTTCCCGCTAATGCGCAGTAGAGTATTAATTAAATAAATATTTGGCTCCGTTCTAAATAAATTAGTTTCGTATCACGAGATCCTTTTAACTCGAAGAGCTCGAATTAATATAAGTTGGTGGCGTAACGGATTTTAATATGCGGAATGATTATTAGTGCTCAGTTGAAGGCACGTATTACAAAACTATTCTTTTTGCGGTTTTCTGCACTCGTGACTGCGGTTGAGTTGTTTTGTCCACGCGCAACCAAACAGTGTCGACTGTCACCTTGAACTTCGAGTAGAACAAATTTTAAAAGTCCACTTTTCGCGACTAACCGCAACCGCAGGGTTGAGTGTGCCATACCCGCGGAAGACAGACGAATGAGTCATTATCATTTGACGGACATAATTAGCGTAAAGAACAGCGCTTGGACAAAATGGAAATTTTGTAAATTTAAGTTTATTGAGTAAGATATGTTTTAGATTTGTACGAGGTCTTTTATCAGTTATTTGGACCCTGATTTCATTTTTTTCCCTCCATAGTTTCTGCACGTATGTCAAAATTAAAGAAATTGGTATAACAGCCGTCTGAATAACGTAGAGGTTGATTTGGTTCACACTATTTGTATTCGCTTCAAAATTTACTTAATTCAGCTCAAAATTTATTTATTTAAGCTTAGTTGGAATCTTCTTCATATATTAATTTAGGTTTAAAAATGTCCTCTTTCATTAATTTTTCAAAATAACATTTGTATTTTTAGTCCAAAGGGATTTAGTCCCGTAGGACTTTTACTTTCGTTTGGGCGTTTTGCGTTGTTTCACAAGAAACGGCGTATCACTTTTCAGTTTAGTGCTTATGTTTCTTTGTTGGTTATTGAAGTTGTATTGGGTTGTCTATTGGAATTTATGGAATTGTATTATGTTGGTTATTGGGTCTGTACTGGATTGATTATTGGAATTTTATTGGGTTCGTTTTTGTGTTCGTATTGGGTTTAGTTTATTGTTTGTTTCGTTCGGCAAGTTATCAATCATATCATTAAACAAAATCCCTTTGGACGTAATCTAAAATCTGAATCCTTTCAGATTTTTTTTTTTTTTTTGCTAAAATGGCGTTAGCCCTAATTTCGTTTTGGCATTTTGCTTTGGTTCACTATAAATGTCGATTCACTTCAAACTGTTGCCACCGAATATTAGAGCTTATTATATTTAAAGAAATTAAATAATGAAGAATCTGCATAATTGTATGTATGTTTCTCGCATTGTGATAAAATAACGGTACCTATAGAGCCATCAAATTTTGAATACTGAACGTTTCCACCCGAATATAGACACCTGGAAGCTCAAATTTGGAATTTGCTTTATTATTGATTTGATATTTTGTAAAACGTTAACGAATTTTTGATTAACAAAACTCAAGGATTTCAAAGCGAGCAATGGCAACGTTGTGAAAAAACATTTTTATCTCCAGCGCGTGAGACTGTGTATCGGAAATTCTAAACATGTGCTCATTTTAAAATTATTTGCGATATTGCTCTTGAACTGAATTTTATGGTTTAAGTGCGAAGAGCGTGATATTTAATAAATAAAGGTAACACACAAAATGTTTAAAAAAATCTCTTTAGATGTAATTTAAAATTTGAAACCTATCAGATTTTGGGGGGGGGGGCTTTCTTTTAAAGCCCAATCGGACTTTAACGGACTAGTCAGACACAGTCGATCCGAGCTTCAGTTATACAGAATTTCAATTATCCAGAATTCCAGTTATATAGAACTCTGAGTATTCGGGCGCTAGTTATCCAGAACTGTCACCATTTTTGCATGAGTTAGGAGAACTGGCTGTCATACCTTAGGGCTCAGGTTCGAATACCGGTAAAGCCACAAATGTTCGTAAATTAGGGGGGGACTTTAAAATATTATTGAGCCGAAAATTCGTGTGAGAGGTTGGTAGTATTCAAAAAAGGGCTTATAGACTCTCGGATCCATCCGCCTAAGTGTTCTGCTTGAAAACTTTCAAAAGTGGAACGGAGATTTTCCTTTCTAGTGCGTCACAGCACCTAGAGTGTACCTTTGCCAAAGTTCTCGGCAATAAAACTGGTAAATGAAGCAATGTACTCTGTCATTTCTGATGAATGCTTAGCTAAAAGAAGCTCAGATGGACACCTAATGACTTCCTTGCGCGGCCTACGAAATTACACACATTTTTTGCTGCACTTCATTTAAATTTATTTCCTCGAATTTCATTATCATATATATATCTCATTCAATCAATTCAGTTCTCACTCCGCGGCAAGGCAAAGAATATATAAAGACTCAAAATATCTTTATTAAAAATTGCAAAACACAAAAAAAACCCTCAAAATACTATCAAAAACAGTTAGAAAACAATTTTTACAATTAAAATTAAAGTTTATAAGCAAAAAACAAGCAATTCAGCCGACGGACGGGAATACAAAACTTCCGGTTAACGATAATAAAAGTCAACTTTTGGTCCCACGGGGCAAAAAGACGTTGAATTTGGTGCAAAAAAACTGACATCATTCACTACTCTACTAAGAGTTTCATATGTAAACAAATGGTGGCCTCGTTAGGCCTCTAGCGACACTTAAACTTTTAAACTGTTGCTACTTCTACAACTATTGCATGCAGATTAATTGAAGGCACAAAAACCTTAACCAGAACACAAGCACAACATAATTCGATGACTTTTAAAGCAAAACCTGCATAAAGACACATACAATGCCAGCATGCAACCTATAACAATAAAAACCCAGAGCTCATCTAGTCGGGCAACAGAGTGCTTATATATTTATGTATATAATATATTTGGAGAGGCCGCTTGCAATAGAAAGAGAGCTGCGCATAACGATTTATTATAGCAGTTCCATATTCAATATTTCAACGTTCTACGTCTAATCGTTTTTGAGTTATGCGAGGTATAAATTGAACACACGTACGTACAAACGTGACGAAAAAAATCCCTTCTGAACAAATTTTAAATCCCTTTCCAATCCGTTTTGGAAAAATTAGTCCTTTATTCTGCCCGTATGTACAGATGACAAGAAAAAAAAATCTTTCAAATGGGTTCTGGAGCGGTCAAAATGGATGTTTTTTTTTGAAATATGATATCCGAAACTTTTCGCTTCCTTCGTACAAGGAAGCCAAAAAAATATGCATGTTATTGCGTTCTGCACGGGTTCGTGGATTTGGAGTAATTAACGACAACACTTGACGAAGAATCAAAACACAACTTATTTAAACAGTATTACTCAAGACAGTTCCAAAATTACGTTTACAGTCGTCGCGAAAATACGACAAATACGCTGACACAATCAGCAACACAGCCTTCAGGCTATGATGGGGAAGACAGCTTCACGGCAAAGCACTAGAGTACAGCTCCCGACACGGTTCGGCCGTTCTCGAAGTTCATCGTACTCTCGGGACTCTCCACGTTACAACTCGTGATGCACTCGGCGATACACTCGATAGCTACAACGATGCACACTCTCGATACACCCGACGACCAGCTCAGCACTAGACTGCTACTCCGCGTATAGGCAGGTTTTATATAGCTTTTTTTCTGCCTTCGAGAACATTCTGGGCCAAACCGGTAAGATTTCGTTCTACAATGTTCTCCATCCGTCTACGGCATATCGCCAATTTTGTCGACAAATGGACGATTTCGCACCAAATCTCGCAACACTGCCTCGCTTGCCATTTTCTGGCAACTCTAAACCAGCCTTGCGGGGAAGCTATTTCACAGCGGCTGGACATTTAGTAACAATATTTAGTTTTCCGGTCTGTGTTAATGAAAAGTAACATTTGAATGTTGTTAAACAAAGGTAATAGTAACTGCTTATTTTTCTTTCTATAATATTGCTTGAAATAAAACAAGATAACAAAAATAAAATCGATGTCATTTATTGGTTCCATTAAATCACTCAGTTTGGCTTCATAAAAAATACATATATTTATTCGAATTATCAATAATCATAATGATTGTGCTTCCAGTTAATCCAGATTACAGAAATTCTGCTGTAATGAAAATATTCTATATTAAAATTTTCATTTATTTTATGAAAATAAAGGAAATGACTTTAGTTATTAAAAATTTTCTGTGAAACGTATAACTGGTTCAGCTCTATATCAAAATTGCAATAAAATAGTTTATAATTTGCTACTAGAAATTTAGTTCTGTTTCTTTTTAATTAATTATTATTGATTTTCTGTGGGACTAACATAACTACAGCTGTTTCAAATGAATATAATTCCTTACGGATGGTATTTAATCTGTAACAACAAATTCATTAAATAGCTACTTAAGAATCTAATTTTTTACACTTGGGCATAAAAAGTTTAAATAAAATTGTTTATTATTATGAACAGTAAAATTCTGGTATTTAATTGAATCCTGAAGCAAATATTTAAAAGAAAAATAGGCAAATATCAGATTTTAAATTGGGAACTATATAAAAAAATCTGATATAAACACCACATAACTTCCTTGTGCAGTCAATTTCATGGTCATTATTTGTCGTGGAGTCAAACGTCTTATAATTTTATTTTTTTATAGCGAGTTAAAAACCTTTCCCAAACATAAGTACAGGAATTAGAAGATCGTACTCGCTATTTTTCCAAAAGTAATTGTTTTTTAATTTTGACATGGCTAAATATTCTCGTATTTCAAACACTTCTGTTATTAGATTATTTGACTACGATCAAAGATTGCGAAAATAAAGGCCGGGCAAAGACTTTTGAGCAGAGTAAGAGGGTGGATATGTATAAGTATAGTTCGACCGTTTCATCCGCGACCATGAGCACGAACACGCATGCGCCATTCGGACCGAATTATTCTCAAAATAGGGTGAAAGGACGAGGACTTTCTTTGCCTCCAGCATATCTCTTTCCGGAGAAGAGAAGACTTTCACGTGACTTTTCACGTCGCAGTAACTGATAACACCCCTTTTGAACGAGTCTAATGTGTTTGGCAGAATGCCAACTAGGGTTGCGTTTGAGACGGTCGAACTATATAAACATTATAAACATTTTAATTAATCTGAATAAATTGCATAATACTTGCACAAAAGCTGCAAAGTAATAAAATAATAATTTATTTACTAATGGATTATTTAGTATATTATCATCTTTGATAAAGGTAGTTAGAATTCTATGGAAATGAAGTAACTTATAAGCATATTTAAAAAATAAATCTTGAAAAATTTTTAAATGGAAACATCAAAAATAAATCAGGAATATATTGAAAGTGGAAACCTTTAAAAGGTATAATAAAATGTAAAATGTAATATTATATATATATATATATATATATATATAAAATATAAATATGTAAGATATAACAAAATACGACAGCTGTTTTAAAAATTAAAACTAATTGGAGATCTTAAAATTAACATTCTAAAGTTGGTGATCCCCCTCCCCTTAATTCATCTGTTCTCCCGAATTCGAGATCTTTCGACGTTACGTAACGCTGCTTGAAAAGTGAAAACCAAAACTAATATTAGCCAATCATAGCTTGTCTCTAGAATCACACCTACTCTAGTATAAATACTCTGGCGAGCTGGAGGACTTTCTAAGGAAAACTGGCTTGTATACACGTTGCACATGTAGATGAAACTGGTTACGTCGCGGTTCGCGATTATATATCAGTCTTTACTTGTCTTTTAACGTCATTCCCTTCTGCTTCTGCTACCTTCCACCTTGCTAGTCCCCGTCTAAAGTGTCTGCATCCCGCTTCTTCAAGCAGTAGTGTAAACAGAACACGTTTGATCCTTCGAAATCAGAAACCGAGCACCTGTTTATTCGAAATGCATTATGTTTTTGTATTAAAAACAACGATAATTTAATATTGACTGGTAGCTTAGTTTTTAAATTAAGAAAATTAAATGTTTGTTAACAATCGAAAATCTAATTGCTTAGAAATATTTTTTAACCTAAGAACTCGCATTCGGACTCGTTATTTAGTACTCCGAGATGCTCGATTTCACTACCTTTAAAAACTTTAATGCAAAGGCAAAGTGTAAAGATGTCTGTCCGAGAAAATTGGCCCCAAAACATCTCCCGAAACCAGGAAACTAAAACGAAAAAATAACTTTCAAAGACCGGTAACAGCGGCTAAAAATAAGCAAATTTTAAAAATAATTGAAGGTATTAGGAAATGAATTGAAATAAATCCGTTTCTGGATACAATATGATCATTGGTTCGTTTGGTTTAAGCTTTCGAGAAGGCAAAGATTTGATTCGAATGAGTAGTTAATGCATGAATTTTGACAAGCTCATTTGAGCACAAAATTTGCATTAGTACGAATATCGAATAGGCTTAAGATAACTTACTTCTTTACAAGAGATTTTGGTTAATGTTCTTTGTGTATAAAGCTGATTGTAAACTAATTATATGCAAAATCAGAAAATTACTGGGCTAATATTGATAATGTATAGTTTTTATGTCTTAAATTGCTCCTCCGGGAATTTAAAAAAAATTTCACGGTAGGCTGTCGCTTTTAGTTTAAAAAGCCGCTGATGTTTAATGCGTCGAATTACTTACGGAAGTATGTGGAGGTTATTATTTTTTTTACTATTTTATTTATTTTTATTACTATTTTACATTCGCATATATTTTATTTTATTTTATTTTTTATTAGCCCAAATTGGCAATTTGCCTAGAAAGGCTATTCCTTTCGTTTTGGCATTTTGCATTGGTTCACTATAAACGGCGTTTCACCTTTTCAAATTGTTGCCACCAAATATTACAGCCCTGCATTATATTTAAAGAAATTAAAAAATGAGGAATCTGCATAAATGTATGTATGTTTCTCGCATTGTGGTAAAACAACGGTACCCAGAGCCATCAAATTTTGAATAACGTAGTCCTTCACTCGAATATGGGCATTTGGAAGCCTAAATTTGGAATTTGTTTCATTATCTATTGCATATTTTGTAAAACTTTATCGAATTTTTGAGTAAGAAACTCAATGATTTCAAAGCGAGCAATGGCAACACTGTACAAAAGAAAAAAAAAATTATCTCCAACGCGCGAGACTGTGTATCGGCATTCTAAAGATGAGCTCTTTTAAAGTAATTTTTTGATATTCCTATTGAATTGAATTGTTTTATTTAAGTACGAGGAATATGATATTTCATAAATAATGGTAACACACAAAACGTTAAAAAACGCCCCTTTGGGCGTAATATAAAATTTTAAAAAGTTGTCATTACATTTATTCATTCAGAACGGACCTTATAGAATTGTTTGATGACATTAGAAATAAGATACGTTGCATTTCATGTTTAGTTTTGGCAACCGTAAAAAGAGATTATTAAGTTGCATTTTTAAAAACAGACATATGAGAGGTAACGGCTAAAAAGAAAATGTATGAAAAACTTCTACTAATATCAGACAGACGTTATAAATAATAAATTAATTTATGTCAAACAGTGTCTCTTTTACTTAGCAGAGTCAGTAACATATCTACCTATCTATCTCTTTGTTCTTTGTCTATGTGCACCACGCAAAAAAAAAAAAAAAAAAAAGAGAGGGGGAATTTTATATTTCCCGTGCTACTAGGCCAATTGACGAAATTAAACTTGTGGTTTTTTCATGTCTCAAAAGCTTGACTTAGGATGTATATTAGATTTATCTATAGCATTGTTCTAATAAAAGTATTTTAACACAAAATGACTTTTTCTGAAATGGGGTGCCAATATTTTTACATATTTCGATTCTACAACTCAAATTATGCCAAACAAGTTTTGTAAAAATCGCAAGAGCAGTTTTTAAAAAATTAGCTCTGAACATTTTAGCTCGTCCATTTTAATTGAATTTGGTATATATATATTACTCTCTCTTTTTTTATTAAACTTATTTGATTCTTCTTTTCACATTTCGAAATTTAGGTTCATTCCAAATAAAATTCGACCATTTTTTTGTGATTTATTTTTAAAATTTGTATTTTTAAAGAATTTTTATAAATTTTATGAAAAAAAAATTTAAATAATAATGTATAAAAATGTTACCATCATCTTAAAGTAGATGTATTTCTAAGTATGCCTGCAAAAATTTAGAGTTTTTTTATCCAAAATTTCCGAAGATATACGTGAATTTATATATTGGCGCGTTTGGAAATTTGTCATATTTGTTGAAAGCGATAAAATATCAAATGTGGTTTAGGCACTTTGTTAAACTTATTTGAAAGTAAGAACGATGTGAATTTTTCCCCCTTCGTTGACAATGTAAAAAGGGAAAGGAAAATAGGTTGCCATAAGAAGAAGTTCGCCATATGAATTATTCTTGGTGCAAACTGAAAGAACTTGCACCAAGATAAATTTTTGAATTTCTCCGACAATTTTGCACCATATTTTACAAAATTTAATATTTAGGCATCATTTGAGTCGTAGAATCGAAATATGGAAAAATATTGGTATGTCATTTCAGGAAAGTCCGATTTTGTGTCAAAATACCTATTTTAGAACAATGGTGTATATAAATCTAATATATATCCTAAGTCGCGCTTTCTTGGCATGAAAAACGCAAGGTGAATTTCGTCAATCGGCCCAGCAGAAAGGGAGATATAGAACTGTCCCCCCCCTTTTTTTGCAGTGTACCTATATCTCTATTTAGTTATTCTTCAATCTGTTCATATAAACATGCAACTAATTGTCAGTCACTATATCTTTCTCTGTAACTATGCATCCTTCCTACAAGGAAGATGAGCTTTGTGACGTTATGCCAGGGCGCCTTTGTGTCTTGGGAATCGATATCAGTGTTGCCAGTTATTTCTGAGGTAAAGTAGCAAAAGAAGAATCAAAAAGTCGCAAAAAGTTGCAAATGATGTCACAGTTCACGTGATGTTTTTGTGATGTGACGTCTTATGTACAGAAGCTCACAGAAACACTGACGTCATCACACAGTCTGCCTATTCTATTAAGTTACGGACGATAATTTGATTCTTGTTCGTTTTGTACGTGACGTTAGAGATATTGGATTTTTGTAACATCGCATGTTCATCAGCTCACACGAATTCTGACGCTATTGCAAAGTTCCGATTTGTTTCTTGGTCGTCATATTATGTTGGAAGGTACTTCTTCCCTCCATTTAGCATGCCTTCGTGATATAACAGCCGCACACTCTGCGCATATTCGAAAAGTCCAGGTTCGAGTCCCAGCGAGGGCATTGCACATTTTTCATATGTCCTGCTTCGATATACCCTAATGAATCTACAGTGGCGTCCGAACTAAAAAGTGATGGATAATAATTCGTCACCACCAGGATTGGGCGATTGGGATTCTAATTTCCACTCTCCCTTTAAAAGGGGAAATATAAAAGGTACTTTCTTCCCCCTTCCAGCATGTTTTCGTGGTGTAAGAGTAGCACACTCGGCGCGTATTCGAGAGGTCCAGGTTCGAATCCCCGCGAGGACATTGGATATTTTTCACGTCTTCTGCTTCAAAAAAAGAAAAATTAAACTTAATGACACTATAATGTATATTAGTTTTAACGAAAATATACTGCTAATTTTTCATTGTTTAAATCTCTATTTCTTCGTTTAATTAATTCGCGGTTAATTTTACACTGTTATTTTTTAATTAATAATTTTTAATATAATTTCTTAGATGCTTTCTCCCGCTTGGATTATTAACAGCATAACTCTTCGTAGTTCCTTGCAATTGGTGGTTTACTTTTTACTTACTCTCCGCTCACAATAACATAGCTTGTAGTATGCTTTTGTCGCGTTTGTTTTCATTCTTTGAAATCAGTTCTCAAACATGAGAGTTTTAAGCAAAGCATTTTGAAAGATGATATTGAATTTCTCCAAGTTACTCGTAATTTATATTTTAGTTAACACGTCAGCTATAACCTGTCTTTGAAATCCTGCCGCAGATCACCAAGATATTAAACAAAGCTATCAGTCAAGGACGGGAAAATAACACGGACTTGTGTTTAAAACTGAGAGCACATGTGATCACAGACTACGATTGCAGGATTGCCAGTCGAAAAGTTTTATTCAAGTATAAATAAATTATTGTTTTTACTTCCTTGTACGAAGTAAAGAAAGTATTGTAATCACGGAAAATTTCGGGTACCATATTTCAACGAAAATATCCATCTTGGCCGCTATCGAATTCAATTTAACGATGTTTCTGCTTGACATCTGTACGTAAGGATAGAATAAAGGACTCTTTTTTCCCCCAAACGAATTATAAAACTGCTTAAAAATGGATTCAGAAGAAATTTTTTCATGGTGTCTGTACGTACGTTTGTATGTAGTATGTATCTCGCATAACTCAAAAACGAATTGACTCAGAACGTTGGAATTTTATATATAGGACTGTTTTAATATGTAGTTGTACACCTTCCATTTTGGTTGCAATCGGTCGCACCAAATGTATATATATATATATTGGTTTTCTAAAAAATTGGTATTATAAAGGGTATTGTTTTGTATTGGCTTTGATTTGTACTTTTCTAAAAGTTCCACTTGTTTGAATTGCTTTTCATTTGGTTTCACACATCATTTGGTTTTACTTTTGGTTTTGAATTTTACGCTTGTCTACATAAATGACGAAACACGAATTGAATAATTGAAGAGTTAGGTTTGAGGACAACTTCCCCTTGATAAGTCTGTCTTCTGCCCACAGCTCAACAATTATTCACTTATGCATATTTTTTATTTTTAGGATTTAAAAAAAATTAATTACAATTTTATATTTGATACTTGCACTTGATTTACTTATGTTCTCAGAATTTAAATGATATTGTAGATTAGTTCGCAACAATATAAATTATTTATAATTTCTTTTAAACTTATTTCTATAATTAATTTTTTACTTTAAATTGCTTTTTACGAATAGAAATTTTGTTATATATATATATATATATAAAGAAATGTAATAATGTAATGAGAGGAAAAAGTTGAACACCCACTCTGTTACACGACTCAATGAGCTCAGTTTTTTATTATTCTTATATGTTGGTAAATTGCGCTTTTTTTTCTTTAAAAATTGTTGAATTATCTTGTTCTTACTTCCGATTAAGGTTTTTACGCCTTAACCGGAGTTATAGTTAACCTACATGAGATTATAGTTAACCTACATAAAATAATTGTACAATTATCAACAATTTAAAAGTTGTTTAAGTGCAGCTAAGCCTAATTTTTGTTTACGATAGCAGCCATATTTGTTTACATTTCAAACTTAGGAGAATATTGGATTTATTGCCAATCTAGAGTAACTAAGCTTCACAACAACAAAAATAACGCCTACTTTTATTATTGCGAATTAAATCATGCTTAATCCATCCTGGAATCAATATTTAAGCTATTAAATTTACCCATCTATTGACTCAGCATAGCCTTCACAACAATTTATGTCAGTTTTTACTCCTTCAGTGTCTTTTTGCCGAGTGAGACCAAAGTAAACTTTCAGTTTTGTGCTCCGTAAAATCTGTCTTCTTGCCCTCTGGCTGAATTGCTTGTTTTTGCGTAGAAAGTCTCATTTTAAAAGTCATTCTTTAAATAGTTTTAATGGATTCATGTTTCATATTTTTCTACATTTTTCAACTTTTAATAAAATTATTTTGAGGTTTTATGTGTTTTTGCCCTGTCGCGAAGTGAGAACTGAATTAATTGAACGAGAAGTATATCTAATAAAATTCGAGGAAATAAGTTTAAATGAAATGCAAGAAAAAATGCGTATAATTTAATATTACATACAAAGAAGTCTTGGTGTACACATCAGTTTTTTTTTATTATACATTGATTCGAATAGATACATTATATTAACAAATACTTATTTTATAATGCATTAAAAAGGTAGCTAAAAGTAGCACAAGTAAATCATGAAGTCGTAAAAAATTAGCAAAGTCTCGCAGACATAAATTTTAGTAGCACAGGTTTTTCAAAAGTTACAAACCTGTAATCTTGCAACACTGAGCGATGGTCAACTTGAAACGGTGCCGGTACGTTTTTGCAAGCTAGCGACTCTTTCTGAAGATTAATATTTTTATATGAGCGACCATCACTTCGGCTTCCTACCACCGCTGACGAGGATTGCTTTCTTCGCATTAGTGAGGCCCACCACCGGTCGAGCGGTAAAATCTCTGAACACTGGTGGTTCCGACGTAGGTTCAATCGCAGGCGAAAGGGTTGACTGCTCGGGCTTTTTCGTGGTTTCCCCAGTGTGTAACGTGTATATGAGCCAGTTTCCGTAAGAAAGGTCTTCACGAAGGCATCCTTCCTCTTAGGCTCATAGCCCTAGCGTACTTTGCCGCAATCTCAATGAACTAAACCAATCCTCGCAATAATGAACTTCGGAATTGTACTGGCCTTTTGAGCCCCTTCGTTATGACGAAAGACGGATAGCTTCAGAAAGTATGCCGGCACATTTCTTCAAGTTGATTGCACCAACCCAATCCCATACACGAGTGAGAATTGTCCATGAACAAAGAATTGCCTTGACTGATTTCCAAGAATTTACTGTTTAGTTTGTTCAGTAATGGCCAGCGATAGCTACTTGCTTCAAGTAAATTATAAACACGCTGAGCATTTTTTAAAAGAAACCACTTCGTATTCAGATGGCTGCTGGGAAAAATAAAAAAAATGTCCGCACAGTCATTGCATTTGGCAGTATTCGAGCTCGAGTCAAGAAACAGCGTTCAGCCGGTTTTATGCACTTAAAAATGGGTGAACTAAAAATTAAATATATTCTAAATTATATTATTAAGATATAAGTGTTTATTTAAAGAATTAATATATATAGAGAGAAAGAAAGAGTAAATGTAGTTAAATGTTTTTCACAGTGTCTGCTTTTTAGTAGCTGTAGGGTTAAGAGGAATATCATTGTGTCTACATGTTAATCAGTTGGAACTCTGACATTCCTTAATTTCAATATTCTTTCTATGAGCAATAAGTAATTAGGGTGCTAGCCTAAATTACAGTAAAGTTTATAAAGGAAAACTTTAACACTTTTTCTTTGTGATTTTAGTTCTAATTTGTAAAACTATTAAAATAGTACTATAAGCGTTAATATCTGCTTACTGTATTTCATAATTACAAAACTTTAAAAAATATATAAATATGTCTAGTATTTTCGCGCATTGAGCTGCTGAAAAAAATCAGTAAAGATATAAAGCAAGAAATTTAGAACTGCTTTTTCACAAAGAACGAAAAATTGAAATTCGTAATTAATAAACTTCAAAAAATCCTATAAATGCAACAAAAAATTTAAAAAATTGTTAAAACCAAAACTTTTAAACAAAAATTTCTTAGTTTATGTATATACATATTATATATATGTGTGTGACCGATAATATATGAAAGTCAGCATTCTATAAAATGCACAGGCTGTTCCCTCATTTTTAGACAATTTTCATTCCATTTACAGATTTATTTTCGTGTTTTTTTTTTGTTCTAAAATTTTTTTTGTTTTAAATGTTCTGCTTGATAATCCCAATTCTTCGCTATCTTTCTACGCCTATTCTTTGCCTTAACTTCCAAGGCAATAAAAGGCTTTGTAATCTCGGAAGAGATTGCTCTTGAACAGCTTTCCAAGTCCAAGGAAGGTTGTTAGGTCAACGTTTGGTCACTCCCTTTTTTAAAGTCTTAAAGCGCAAAAATCCATGGGTTATATAGGAGAGTTAATAGGGATGTAAGTGAAGGATATTGTTGGATTTAAATTAAATGTAGTTATTATTTTATACGTGTTTTAATTTAATTTTTTACTTAATGTCGTTTGGACACTAATAATTATTGTTACTTTAGTTTCTTGGAAGTGGCAACAAAAAACAATTGATAGAATTAGCAAAATATATGCGTATAGTTAGTTAGGCTTATTAAAGAACTTGCTATTTACATGAATGATATTTTATTTAACATCTTTTCAGAAAATAAATGAATGCTTTAGAATATTTTTATTAGTTTCTTAAGAGTCCGTGATACGCTGGTAGCGTAATAGTTTATTTTGACGCGTAAGCGAACAGATATAGCCTTGATACTCATTTCTTGTTCCATTTTTTTTTTCAGGAAATAAAAAATTCATTTTGACGTGTGGCTACTTGTTTTGTGTTCATTCGGTTCTACTGATTAATGGTTCTGTGGGTAAAGAGAAGATATTTCATATTTGAAAATTGAGTATAAAATATGTTCCTGATAGTATGTAGAGTTGACCGTAATAGTTTATTTACTACCCTAATTTTAATTTGCCAATATATGAAAAACCAGCAAGATTCACGAATCCCTTTGAAAAACTTTTTAGATTCTTTGAATCATGTTTTAAGACATTTTCCCCGCCTTCGATGATCATAAATGGATCTCTTTTTATTTCAGTCATTTAAATACACCTAAAATTCGTCAATCGTGACACCATTTTTCCATTTTTGTTCGGATAAATGTTTCACATAAAGACTTCTGCAACGCGTTCTGCATTCGGCGATAGTTCGAGGGGGAAGTCGATGCACATTACGCTTGTTCACCATTTTAAGATTCAGATCATTAACAACTTTAACGATTTTGTAAACCTCATTTGACTCGGTAGATTTTCTTTTAGCATTAAAGATCATATTTTTGCAAAACTCGAAACATTCTGTTTTTCTCTCAGATATGTATTGGAAAAATTTTTCATTTAAAGCCCAACTTTGACATTTGTTTCTTTTCTTGTTGACAATATTACTTGTGGTAGCTTATATATCGGATAAAAAGCCGCGGCTTTCACAGCGTTTTTTAATAACTGGATAAGTATAATTTTCTTCGAAAAGAGCACAAACATAGCCTTCCATCCACTGCTTCTTTGAAAGCGCCATTTTGCATGAAAACAAAACTGTCAAGTAGCAGACGATAATTTATACGTTCAGAAATATAGTTGCAGTTAAAAAACATTTTCCAAGCAGAAGATTTTTTTATAGAAAATCAAAATCGTCTAAAAATTGTGCGAATAGCCTCTGCACCTAAGCATTTCATAGAATGGCGAAAACTGGCCGAGATTAACATTTCGTTAACGATTAACATTGAAACCATTCAAACGATTAACATTTCATAGATTTACTTGGTATTCTATAGAATGCTAAATGACAAACCGGCAAAGTATGAAATACATCTTCGTTTTATATACTATGCATAGGTTTTTTTGTGTACAGGGTGTGCCGTCAAGACCGCCTAAATCCAGTTACCTCGAAAACTATGGGTCGTGCAGGTATAGTTCTTTAGGCATTTTTTATATAGTAGTTTGGGCGGTTTCGAAGGGACACCCTGTACAATAATTCGCACAATACACTGGTGAGCAAAAATTAAGGACGAGACGGTTTTTTCAATGTAACTTTGTACAAAAGCTTTCCAAATCAACACATTTAATACCGTAAGATCCCCAATACGTAAGGACATGAGTAATGTAAGCAACACTTACTAAAAGAGAAATCAGAGGGATAAAAAAAAGCTTTATTGAAAAAGTAGCATGGAGCGCAATGCGACTGAAGGCAGAAACATCCCTGTGATGGGTGTCCAGCAAGAAACATCCGGTCTTTAATAGGGGATATGATCTCCCCTGACTGCTAGGCAGGTTTCACATCATTTGTGCATGCTGGATATGTGGTTGTTAATGAGCTGTTGAGACACTGCTGCTCGTTCCTCTTGTAGCACCAATCGCAGTTTCGGAATCGTTACTGGCGATAAGTTACGTGCTGCCACGGGTCTCCCTAGTAAGTTCCGTACATGCTTGACGGGATTTAGATCCAGAGACCTTGCCGACCAATCCATGTGTTCAATATCTTCACTCTCCAACAGCTCTTCGACAGTAACTGTGCGATGAGGTGGAGCGTTGTCGTCCATGAAGAGGAACTGAGGACCCATAGCCCTTGTGAAAAGACGCATGTAAGGAAGAAGAACCTCGTTACAATAGCAGTCCCAGGTGACGAACCTCCTTGGGAGATATGAAGGTCGGTCCGGCTACCAAGCATTATGTCTGCTCGAACGAGAACTCCGCGACCTCCAAAACAGTCCCTTTTGATGATGTTGAAGGGGTTATTGCGTGTTCCCCGCTCTGTCCAGATGTGTATGTGTCTAGAATCGCAACTCAGACTAAATCTGCTCTCATCTGTAAAGAGTACTCGTCCCCATTCATTGTCTCTCCAATTCCGGTGTTCCCGGCACCACAGAGAACGCCTTCTCCGATGGGCAGGCGTTAGAGGTACACACCGTACAGGGCGTCGTGCAAACAGACCACCACCGTGCAGTCTTCTGGCCACGGTAAAACGCGATATCGGTCGTCCATTCGCCTGTGTCGTGTGTCTAGCGATTTCTCCCGCTGTCTGCCGCCTGTTTCTTCTAGCCTGTAAGGCAATATACCGGTCATCTGCGGGTGTGGTTCCTCGTGGACGACCACTAGTAAACCCCCAGATAGCTGTTCCTGTAGTTTGAAATTGTCTCCGAAGTCGTGAAACGATGCTGTGAGCAATTCCGAACTCTACAGCCACGCTTGTCACACTGCGGTCTTCCTCCAACTTCTCAATGATTCGACCTCGGGTAAAAGCATCCAGATGTCGTCTAACAGATTGATTATTCACCATTTCTCGCTGAGGCAGCAACTCTTTGCCAGAAATACTGATCTTACACGGACAACATGCTTTATACTACTCAGACACTCCCCCATTACGTCTACCTACATATCTGCGCATGTGCTAACGTACATCACCTTACTTAATCTCCTGATTGGTCTTTCTGTCCGCTCTGCCTCTTCGTTCAGCTGATATGCTAATTTTTCGACTTCGTCCTTAATTTTTGCACACCAGTGTATGTTGGCAGTTGTAAGCAGTGGGACAGAAGGCGTTTTCCACCTACTCAAAATTTCCGAAGGAATTTTGAAGTAATTATTAGTATATGCGAGATCATAGTTCCCATTATGCCCTAAGAACTTGCTTAGAATTGAAGATATTCTTGACCACGAAATTCCTTTCAAGTCAGCTGCAGTTGTTTCGTCCATTGGAAGTGGGCAAGGATTCGTCAACTGTGCGTGTGAAACAAAGTGCCTAGTGTGAAATGTTTTTTAATGAAAACAATAATGTATTGTAATTAAAAATATCATTCAAGCCTACCATATTGCAACAAATAGGTTAATTTCAATTTCTTATTCTTTATATAACAATGCTGTTTTCTATAAGTACTTTCTTTAAATACTTTGTTTAAGGCAAAAATCTTCTTTTGCCCAACTGTAATTTTTCGTTATGTATTTTGAATAAAAGTTTTTTAATGATACTCTTTAATTATTATTTTTTTTTCAAAATCAAATTTTTATTTTTAAGGAAAGCACATTTTTTTGAATAATAGTCTTGACTCATGACTGTTTTTCATACTTACCTAAATAGCATTTGTCATTCAATAGAACGCCTGGGTATTTTATGCGTTGCTTAGGGAAAGTATATAATAATAATTCTTATATTTTATACTTTGCCTCAAACTGCAAGGCATTGAATAAAATGCTTGAGTAGTCTACGGAATGCCGGCGTTTCTTACTTTGGCGGTAGCATATAAATTAAGAATTTAAATGCCGCTTAGTCGGATAGCGGTTAGTGATTCTGACTGTCGTACCGAACTGCCCGGGTTTGAATCCCGGAGAAAGCATGGATGTTTGCAAATGTATAGAGCCCGTGAGGCGTGGGGCATTCTAAATATGTGGCGAGACGAAAGTCCTCTCGAGAGGTTAATAGTAGAGCAAGATGGTGGGTGACCCTTGGACATGTCCATCCCCTCGAGGTGCTCTCTCTCAAAATTGGGATGGAACTGAAGTAAAGTCGGGCTGCCACCTAATGGTGCTTAGGCCCTTGCCAATGACAGCACATTTGATTCCTTGCCATGATGAATGTTGTGGGCTTGTGTTGATCGTGGTCAAACAAGTGAGGCTGGTAAGAAGAACAACAATAGGAGTTTAAATATTTTGTTAAGAATTAAAAAAATTCTTATTTTAATATTTTTGAAGAAGATTATTGTGTTAAATACCTAAAATAAGGAATTAAATTATTAAAATATCTCAGACAGCTATAATTTGAAAATAAAATAAAAGATGTATCACAGCGAAAGAATGCTGGCTACATAGTAGCAGTTTATGCGAGCTTTAATTAGGTCTGTATTATATATCCTCTAAGCGTTAGCTGAGGAACTTGTTTTTTAAACCTCGTGTGTTTCCAGACTGCTGCACCTGCGATTACTGATCGAGTGACTGCCCTTTACAAAAACATACTTTTTACATAACTTCCCTTTAATATAAGACCCTAATTCAGGAGCTGTCAACATCCCAGCTAGCTGCCAATCAAGAATCAAAGGCAAAACAGGATACGCAGATTACAATTAGAAGGAAATATTTACCTCTGAATATTCATAACGAAAATTCTGCCTCTTCAACCGTCCCCCTTTCTCGTGTTCTCTATTGTATATTTATTCCATTTGTTTTTAACCTTTGCTTTCTATCATAAAGATGTACGGTACCGCCATAGCGCTATTTTTCAAGGTCATTTCGCCTCGCAGCTTGCGGGATTGCCAAATATTAATGATGAAATATTTGTGAAAGCGACCAAACGGTCGACGTACAGCTGGTTTGTTACTGCGAGTGACAGCGCGCGTTTTTTAATGATGTTTCGAAGATTATTGACAGGCATACAGACGTGTTCGTTACCGTATTGTGTTGAGCTCTGGGGAGGTTAATAGCATTCGTCAAGGTCAAATTTAAGCGAATTTGCTTGTTAGAGATACTGTGATGAAAGGGTATGATTTTGTTATTGTTTTATCATGTTATGTCGTAATGATTAAAATCCAGAAATTCTGTTTTGGTGAAATGTTAATTACATTTGTCTACTAAAAATCATGCAGGATAGCAATGTAGTTACGGTAGTGATAACGCTAACATTATCCTTCTGTTATTGTTAACGAATTTTCAAAGTCTCTCGCTTTTGTATACTAAAATAAGCAAAATATATTCGTTATTGTGATCGACAATTCGTATAAAATTAACATGATCAAAACCTTATAGAATAATTTTTTTAAACTGAAGTAAGCGCAAAATTGATTTACAAAAATTGCCGAGTGACAATGAAATGTCGCCAAGTAAAGGATTAATAATAAGTAAAGAATAAACGGACTCTTTAAAATTCAGTATATTTGTTTACCATGGCGACACTCTGCCGCTACGGTCATTTAACAGCTTTATATATCATTCATTTTATGACTCAGAATGCACAAAAATTATGTGTGCCATCTGAAGAATTATGTAATCGTTGCCACATCTTCTATTCAAACACTATAATAAATCTAAAACGATGTGTAAAAGAAATTAAACAAACAAACAAAAACAAAAAAAGGGAAAAAAAGAAAAAGGAAAATGTTTTTCATAGATGATTCAGTAGGTGTTTCTCATTCAATTGAGTCAGTTCTCACTTCAAGTGATTTAGTTCTCACTTCGCGACAAGGCAAAAATATATAAAAACTCAAAATATCTACATTAAAAATTACGAAGTAAATCTTAAACACTTATTTTCTCGAATATATTCCAGAATGGATTAAGTATGATTTAGTTCGCAATAATAAAGGAAAGCGTTATCTTTGTTGTGAGAAACTTAGTTTGCCTATATTGGCAACAAATGTGCTAATCTGCTAAATTTCAAATGTAAACAAAAAATGCCGCTATGGCCAAAAACATTAGGCTTATCCGCACTTAAATAACTTTTAAATTGTTTATAATTCCACAACTATAACGTACAGGTTAACTAAAGGTATAGAAACCTTAACCGAAAGATAAGAACAACATAATTCAATCATTTTTAAAGCAAAAAATACACAATTTATAATTATATAAGCATAAATAAACGGAGCTCACTCAGCCGAGTAATAGAATGGAGATATATATATTTATATACTTTTGGTGAGCCATTTGCAACCAAAATGGGAGATGCACATCTACATGTTATAGCAGTCCTATATACAAAATTTCAACTTTCTGAGGCTACTCATTTTTGAGTTATGCAAGATACATACATACATACGTAGGTACGTACCTACGTACATACAGATGCTACGAAAAAATCTCTTCAGCATCCATTTTAAATCAATTTTATAATTTTTTTGGGGTGAAAGAGTCCTTTATTCTGTCCTTACGTACGGATGTCACGCAAAAACATCGTTAAATTGCCCTCGATAGTGGTCAAAATGGATATTTTCGTTGAAATATGATACCCGAAATTTTCCGCGATTACAATACTTCCTTTTTACTTCGTATAAGGAAGTAAAAAGGAAAATACGTCGAAAATGTTTATTTTTTTTGTCAAGTTAAAATTGACCGTAAACTAACAGTTTTAAAAAAAAATTCGTGGAATTTGTACCTGTAGTAACCTAAAAGTGTCAGGTGCCAAATCTCAAAAGAAAATATATATATATACACACATGTCCAAAATTATCTTTACATACCCAAAAATGATGATATTCAATGAAATATCGAATCAATGTGATCCGTATTTGCAGGGAATGTGTGAAAACCAAGCCTAATTAGCATTATCCAATCAAAAGTAATCAAATGGTTTGTGATATGCAAATCTAGGCGTTACGTCATCCAAGGGTGAATCAAGCGCTTTGCGCAAACTGAATATTTGAGTGAATTTCTGCAACATAGTGTTTGATTTCAGTGTGTAGGGACTCAAAGCGGTTTGTTATGGCTTCGAAGTATCATTTGGAAGAATCTGTAAAGTGGCGAATTATCGGCCGTTTAGAAGCAGGGCAGTCAATCATGGAAACAGCCACATGTCTGAATATTTCAAGACAGACAGTCTCTAAGCTATGGAAACAGTTTCAAAATGATGGAAGTGTTGTAAGGAGGCCTGGACAAGGTCGGAAACGAATGACAACTGCTTCTGAAGATCGGTATCTGGCATTAACTGCCCGTCGTAACAGAAAGGCTACTGCTCGCCAGTTAAGTTCAGAGCTTGCAGCCGCCACTGGAACTGTTGCATCACGGCAAACAATATACAGAAGGCTTAATGAAAAAGGCCTTTATGCCAGAAAGCCAAGGGTATGTGTTTTACTGTCTTCACAGAAAAAGAGGGATCGCTTTAATTGGTGTAAAGAACATCAAAACTGGACTGAACATCAATGGTCCCATGTTCTCTTTACTGATGAGTCGCGGTTTAGTTTAACTGGTGATTCTAAACGTGTTTACATCTGAACGGAGTCAGGAACACGAAATGATCCCTCGAACATTGAGGAACATGACCGTTTCTGTAGTGGAGGTGTGATGGTATGGGGTGGAATAATGATCGATGGACGTACGCCCCTACGTGTTCAGCAGCGGATCTGTGACAGGCGAGATATATCTGGATGAGGTCTTAGATCCTTATGTAAGACTTTTCAGGGGTGCATATGGACCTGACTTTTTATTTATGGATGATAATGCCCGTCCACATTGAGCAAACCTCGTTGATGAATTCCTTGAATGTGAAGACATTAAGTGAATACCTTGGCCACCAAACTCTCCTGACCTTAACTCGATAGAGAACTTATGGCACTACCTTGGAAGAGCAACTGCACGTATACATCCTCCTCCTAGAGATGTAAATGCTCTGAAGACGGCATTGCTGGAAGAGTGGAGATTAATTCTCCAAACTGTGGTTAACAACGTTATTTCCAGCCTTAAAACACGTTGTGATATGTGTGTACAAGTCAGGGGAGATCATATTCCATATTAAATTCGTAAGACTTAATTCTTTTTCTGAATCATTCCTTTTTTTCTTAACTCTCTTTGTCACACTTTATTACCATTTTTATTGTTTCATGCTACAATTTTATAGCATATGAGGTGATCTTCAATTTTTTATTTTGCATTTATGTGTCATCATGTTATGTATGATTCCACGAAAATTCATTAAATTATAAGTCATAGTCTCTGAGAAATCCGTGAATTTATGCATGTAAACATAATTTTGGACATGAGTGTATATATATAATAGCAAAAAAAAAAAAAAAAAAAAAAAAAAAATTTTAAAAAAAAAAAAAAAAAAAACTACAAAAATAGATTTTTGCAACTCGAAATTACTTTCTTGCCAACCCAATATCATAGAATGATTTTTTAAAACTAAAATGATGTTGCCAAATAAAAATATAAAACACCAAAAAAGAGCAAAGAATTCGGTAGATGACGAAATTATGTCACCAAGTAAGCCAAGCATCTTAATTTTTATTTAAGGCAGCATTAAAATCTTGGAATCGCATCTCAGAAAAGATAATAAAGAACTCTTTTAAAGCATGCTAATTTTTAATCAATGACAAAATAAAAGAAGCTGAAGAATTAAAAATGTCTCCCTTTACATGAGCTACGATTCATTTAACGCTTGGATAGACATTGGTTAAAAACTTGAAGCTGCAGATTCAATAACAGAAGAAAACGTCTGCCTTCGTTAACTGAAATGAATTCAAGAACATCTTGCGATAACCTTTCTGAAGAAGATGATGAAGAAGTCGATTAATTTCCTATAAAAGCTGAAATGACGATTGCCCTATGAGTATTAAGATTAGGTCCCATAATTTTCAGCAGCGTTACGAACAGTTCAAAAAATAAATTTTTGCATAAGAATTCCAGGCAATCAACTGTTGACGTTTTGCTTTCCTAGTTAAAATGCTGTAAAAGTAAGCATTTATATGTTTCTAGTTATATTTATTTATATTGAAGTCTATTGATAGTTTGACGGATATTTTTCTCATCGCTTAATGTTATCATTTGGTTTATGGTATCAAAATGTCATGAGCAAACCTGATCACATTAAGAATTTACCTACTGTAGAAACACCTTGAAAATCCTATGTGGCCGCCTTAAGTGTTCATAACTGAAGAAAGCATTTCCCATCCAAGGCTTTTTTGGTTCAGATAATTTGTTCGTAGATCGAATTGTTCGTGAGATGAAGCATTCATGACCCCAGGTTCAACTGCATTATTTGCGAGTTTTTTTTTTTTTTTCATTCAAAACTATACTGTACTTTAATTTTGTATAATCTTGAATATAAGAACATTGCACATAAAAAAAATTAAAAGTTCTAACAAACTTTCTTGTACGAGTTTGAGTTCAGATCCATTGTTCAGACTCTTTGTAAACACTGTAAAATTTCTTCAGTGTCATTTGTAACATTATTTCTTCCTACCTAATGAGGTTTATCTTTCCATTATTTACAGTGTATTCTTTTTGCTTCAAATCCTTATTTAATTTACGTAAAAAGTACAAGTTAATTTTTAATAGTAGTTGTTTGCATAATATAAGTTATTCCTCTTTCATATACATTTATAACAGCCTTTGGATTAACCGCAATTTTCAGTTAATTGTAGGCATCGTCCCCGATACTGCCCCAGTTAAACGGAAACTGATTGCATTTTCATAGGATAAAATGTAATATATAAATAAAAATATGTTTTGTATGCCTAAACTCATACAACCATTTTCCTTCCCGAATAAAACATGTAAAAATATGATTTTTTTAAGTTCATTTGGCGTTTAAATTAAACATACTGTTGCGTTTCTACGGGTTCGTGGATTTGGAATGATTGACGACAACACTTGATGAAGAATGAAAATGCAATTTATGAGCCAGTATTACTCAGAACAGCTCCAAAAACACGTTCATAGTCGTCGAAAACTACGACAAACACGCTGAAACAATCAACAACACAACCTTCAGGCTATCAGGCTATAATGCTGAAAACAACTTCGCGGCAAAGCACTCGAGTACAACTCCCGACTCGCTTAGGTCATTCTCGGAACTCAACATACTCTCCAGACTCTCTACGCTAGAGCTCGCGATGTAGTCGAGGATGCACTCGATAGCCTCAACAATGCACACTCTCAATGCACCAACTCCCGATACACTCGACAACCAACTCGCCATTAGACTGCTACTCCACATATAGGGAGAGTTTATATAGCTTTTGGCTTGCCTTCGAGAACATTCTGGGCCAAAATTGTAAGAATTCGTTCTAGAATGTTCACCATCCGTCTACAGCATATCGTCAATTTTACCGCCAAATTGGTGATTTCGCGCTAAATCTGGCAACCCTGCCTTCTCTTGCCGTTTTCTGGGAACCCAATAACCACCTTACGGGGAAGCTATCTTACCGCAGTTGGACTTTTGTGACAATACAATTTGTTTTTATTCTTAATGTGCATTTAAGCAGCCAGTTTCTTTTAAAATTCAAAACCTATTTTTGTTCCACTAAGATACTGTTATTAAAATAAAATAATTAAGTAATTAAATTAACAATATGCATTATTAAATTTCTGAGCTTACAGTTTGTAATAATTTTTTTATTATAATGAAAAGAGAAAAAAAGAATTTTTTGTTTTGTCCAGAAAGTCCCCTTTTCAGATGATGTGACATTGCGCTCTTTTTAGATGATGTGGCAGTTCCACACAAGTGGCATTTGCGCACACCATCCTCGCGGGAACAGGAAATTTTCCAATTGGTGTAGCCAGTCATTAACAACAAATGATATCCTCGCACAGCCTGTCAGCAACAATCAATCACTCTTATAATTTACTGACATTCCTTAAGCGGCGTCCATTCTTGCTCTGACGGTTTCTCTGAATATTTCTTGTGTGTATATATATATAGTTTGTATATATATGTGTGTGTGTGTGTAATAATTTCCGGAAGCATAAAAGAGGAATCAGCTTGCAGTCGTCGTAACCGAGGATAGATATTTTGGTGGGTAGTTAACACCGGTGCTTTTAACAGCTTTGAACGGTCGAGTGGAAAGATGGAAGATGTTGACACAATCCAAGTTCAGCTAACTACTATTTTTATTTCTAGGCATATTAGATTCATTTCTAGTAGACAATATACTTTTTGATCATAAACAATTACAATAATTTCACATTTACATAGATTAACGGGGCGACATCATTTTAGACGTGGAAGCAAAGCGAAGAGCTATTAGCAAGGTAGAAGCTAACAGAAGAAGGTAACGTAATTAGTTCACCAGAGTATTTATACTAGAGTAGGTGCGAAGCTAGAGACAAGCTAATGATTGGTTAGTATTAGTTTTGGTTGCACTTTTCAAGCAGCGTTACGTAACGTAGAAAAATCTCGAATTCGGGAGAATAGATGAATTTAGACGGAGATCACCAAATTTAGAATGTTAATTTTGAGATCGCCAATTAGTTTTTAAAGCAGCTATCGTATTTTCTTATATCTTAAATATATATATCTCTTTTTAGTACATTGGTATAAAATGAATTTCACCCTAACTAAAACACTTAAAAGCAAACCATTGAGCAATCTGTAATCACCATCACTGTAGTTCGACCGCGACCATGAGCGCAAACACTCATGCGCCATTCGGACCGAATTATTCTCAAAATAGGGTGGAAGATGGGAACTTTCTTTCCCTCCATTCTCTCTTTCCGTAGAAGAGAAGACTTTCACGTGAACTTTGACGTCGCAGCAAATAATAACCCCCCCTTTTGGACGAGTTTATGTGTTTTGGCAGAATGCCAGCTAGGGTTGCGTTGGAAACGGTCGAACTATATCGGTAATTTCGTATTAACGTAAATTATAAAGTAATAACGTGGAGATATCGCAAGGCAAGTCAGTTTTATAGTAACTCATCGTAATTATGCTATATATTGAAAGAAAAGTGTTTTTGAATGGTAAGAAAGCTGATGAATACTATCCCGTTTGTTTAGCCTCTTTTTAAAAGCGAGACACTTATAACCAAGGCACGTTTCTCAAAGTAAACAAAGACCAACGAGTCTGCATATATTACGCAGTCATTTTTTTTTTTTTTGCTAACGTTTATAAGCTACATATATGGCGAAATATTTCTTACAAAATCATACAAACCGATTGAATGGTTTTCTAAATAAAGATTTTTTATTGTGTTTTTATGTTGTACGTTGCGTTGTTGTCACTAATTTCACTTGTCTGATATAAAAGCAGGCCCAGGAAACACATCGTCGCAAGGAGACAAATCGCGTCTGTCGTTGGCAAAAGTCTTGGCCGCAATATAGGTGGCAATACAACTTTGCTCAGTCCTTGAAGAACATCCCGGTACGGGCAGAGAGTCTGTCATTTTTCTTCACTACCATTGACCTCTCGAGAGGACTTTCAACTAACCTCATACTTTAAGTGCCCCCATGCCGCTATACATTTGCAAGTATTCATGCCTTCTCTGGGATTCGAACCCGGGCCTTTCGGTACGGTAATCAGTGTCACTAACGACTATTCCATTTGGGCGGCTTTATATTACTTAAATGAAACAAAACACAATTAAAGACAAGTAAATAAATTAAAGGCATATTTTATTTACATATTTATTCGTGAATAAGTAAATATAAAGAGAAATTAATAACAGATTACCAAAAAAAATGAATCATTTAAAATGTCGGATAGTCATCAAACTTCTAAAAGTTTGATTGTTTTAAGAGCAATGTGGAAAATATAAATTTCTGAAATTTATGAATAGAAAGGGAATCGAAACTTTTTGTACTGTTAAAGATAGTATGACTTGTCCAACTTGTCGACCAGAACCATTTGCCGTCGATTGGGAGCTGGTGCCCTGCACTAGTCGCGTACGTTAAGAAGACTGCCATCGACCCCACATCATAGATACCAACGTTTGCAATCGTGTCACTCTCGAGCGAACTGGATGACCGATGGCACAAGGTCGTGTTCTTAGGTGAGTCACGCTTCTGTTTCTCCAATGAAATCCGCGTACGAGTGTGGAGAAAAGTCCACACCGGCAGAAATTGGAAACGCCCTACCGCGCAACAACGCGTCCTCATGGTTACCGGCGCTATTGCGTACGATTCCAGGTCACCTCTAGTTCATATTCAGGGTATTATGACGGCCCAACGCTACGTGGATGATGTGTTGCGGCCTGTGACACTCCTGTACCTTCCGGGAGGGCCCAATGCCCTTTATCAGCACGATAACGCCCGACCACACGCTGCTCGCATTAGCCAACGTGCTCCACAAGGTATACTGATGCTTCCTTGGCCACCATTCTCTCCTGGTCTCTCACCAATCGAAAACATTTGGGATGTGATTGGACGCCATTTGCAGACCTTGCCATTGCCGAGTTCAGGAAGGAGAACTCTAGCAAATGCTTGACAGAGAATGGAGAGCCATTTCTCAGGATACCGTTCGTAGTGTCATTGATCTGTACCTAGACGTGTTGCTTCGCCGTCCGATGTGGTTGTTCTCTGTATTATGCATATCATTTCGAAATGAAGATCAGTTATTGTTCGTTGCTCTCTCTCTCTGTTGAGTTTCATCCCTTTCTGACAACTCCTTCTTTGTGTTGCACTTTCAGTGTCAGGTAGTGTACGGTATTTTGAGGCTCTGAGAAGTAGCCTCATGTGTTCTTCTGCAGGTTACGAAAACCTGACCATATCTAGATTGGCGTCTAATCTACAGAGGCTTTTCGACCATTTTTAGAAGATTTTGCTTTGCAATAAAGAAAGTCGTCTGCTTGGAATTTATTAACCGCAGCTATGTTTTTAAAGGTATAAATTATCGTCTGCCACTTGACAGTTTTGTTTTGATGCAAAATGGCGCTTTGAAAGAAGCTGTAGAGTTATTGGGTTATTTTCAGGCTAGAGACTTGAGAAATGAGCAGTTCTCTCGCCGGGATTCGAACACGGATCTCTCGAATACGCGCCGAATGTGCTAACCGTTACACCACGAAAACAGGCTTGAAAGAAGAAGAAAATACCTTATATACATCTCCTTTTAAAGGGTGACGGGGGATTGGGGGACCCAATCGCCAAATCGGGTGCTGAAGAGTCAGCATTCACCACCTTTTAGTTCGGGCGCCACTGTAGAGCCATTAGGTTATTTTGATGGTGGAGATGTGAAAAAGGAACAATGCCCTCGACGGGACTCCAACCTGGACTTTTCGAATACGCGCCGAATGTGATAATAGTTACACCGCGAAGGCATGCTTGAAAGAGGGAGAAAATACCTTATTAAGCAATGGATGAAAGGCTATATTAGTTCTCTTTTCGAAAAAAATTGTTCGTATCTATCTACTAAATACCACTGTAAAAGCGATGGTGTTTTCGATCTCTAAAGCTATGTTAGATAATATTATCAAAAAGAACGTCAAAGGTTGTCTTCAAGTGGAAAAAATTATTCAAAGACGTATCCAAGGAAAAAACGGATTTTTCGAATATCGCAAAGGTAACCTCTCTATCTTTAATGTTAAAAGAAAATCGGCCAAGTCAAAGGACAGTTGCAAAATCATTAAAATGCTCAGTGTCAACTGTAAACAAAATGGACAATTTGCATTGTCCCTGACATATCGTCGAATACTGAACGCTGTAGAAATCTTTATGTGAAACAGTTATCCAGACAAAAGTGGAAAAACGTTTTCGCAATAGATGAACCTTGTGTGCATTTAAATGACTGCAAAAAAGAGATCTATTTGTTATCATTTCAAAGAGAACAAAATAATTTTAAGCATACTTCAAAGAATTCGAAGGAATTTCTGATTGTTGCTGGTGTTTCATATGACGTCAAATTAAAAATAAAGGGAGTTTAGGGAAATGTTAACATCAGGTCTACGTAGTACCAGGAATATATTTTATATCTGGCTTTCAAATACGAATCTTCACCCACACAGCCACGTAGCTGCTTCAAGAGAAAGCAAGCAACCTCACATCAATATCCACTGTCACATTCCTGGGGTAAAAAAGGGGACAAGAAACAGGTATCAAAACCATACCCTTCACACATATCCCTACTGAATCTCCTCATGTATCATTCATGGATGTTGGTGCTTTTGGACTTTTAAGAAGCGGGTTATCCAAACGTCGAAGTATAATACTGCTTGGACTTTGGAAAGCTGTTCAAGAGAAATGGGATAAAATACCTCGTCCGATAAAGGCTCTATTGTCTTGGAAATTTCGAGGTAGAAAGATAGTAAAAAATAAGGGTATCCAACAGAACATTTGTAAAATCTGTTTCTGTTATTCTACATAAACTAAATTAGATCCTACATTGAACCTGCGAATTCTCACTCAGGCATGAATTAATTACCAGCACAGAAGAAGGTTGAAAATAGACCTTTATTATAAGTCAAATGAGAACAGAAAGGCATGATCTTTGTGCTTTAAAAACACCGTCAACTAGTGGTGAAACTTAAACGTAGCATATAAATCAATTCAAATATAAAATGGAATAGTGCTGGATTAGCACGTCAAGCTACACTCACGTTTGTGAAAATTGCAACACCAAGAAGGAATCGTCATAATTGAATGCAATTTAATACACAGTTGAGTGGTAGTGGTACAAATAAATGATTAAATGTTCAAAGCAAACAAACAAGAACAAGAGATCAGAATCAGTATTTTGTGTGGCCACCACGCGCCGCAATAAGTGCTGCTACACGACGTGGCATGGAGTCAAACAAAGTTTGAATGTCTGACTGAGGAAGAGCATTCCATATCGTTTGTACGCGTACCCAAAGTTCGTCTGCAGACGCAACAGGACGAGGATCACGAGCAAGACGCCGACCAATGACATCCCACACATGTTCAATTGGCGACATATCCGGGGAACACGCAGGCCAAGGAAGAAGCTGTACCTGCTGCGCTGCAAAGAAGGATTTAACAATCCGAGCAGTATGAGGGCGGGCATTGTCCTGTTGAAATACAGCGCCTGGCAAGCTTTGAAGGAAGGGAACAGCTTCGGGCTGTAGAACTTCACGGATATACCGGTTGCTGTTCAGATTGCCCACAATTCGTAGCAATTGAGATCGTCTATGATATGCTATGGCGCCCCAGACCATAACTCCGGGTGTTCGTCCACTGTGGCGTTCGATAATGCACTCCGGAAGGTGGCGTTCACCGGCATAGCGTCTGACACGAATGCGGCCATCATGGTACCACAAATTAAAGCGGGATTCGTCAGAAAACACGACATGCTGCCAATCAGCACGCCAGTCTCTATGCTGATTGGCCCATTGTAGCCGCAGGCGGCGATGGTCGTGCGTTAGGGGGATCCTGTATAAAGGAGTCCGTGCGCGCAGTCCACACTGCAGCAGACGTCTACGAATTGATGAAGCACACAATGAAACACCTGTAGCTATTGACCACAGTGCTGCCAATTGTCTAGAGGAAGCTGTACGGTCCGTCCGCGCCATGCGGACCAGGTGTCTATCATCGCGAGCTGACGTCACATTTCGGGGTCCACTCCCGGATTTCCGAGTTGTCCGACACTCGTCCGTCCACTGCTTCCAAACGCGCATCACTGTGCTGCTGTTACGCTGCACACGAGAGGCTACTGCACGATACGACAATCCAGCTTCACGAAGGCCGATGATTCTCCCTCGTTCAAACTCTGTAAGTTGTTCAAATCTCGCTCTCTTTCGTCGACGAGGCATAAGTACAGATTGAGTTAACGTTTACCACTAGCAGATAACCACCGATAACCATACACGCCTCGCTACAGCCGTCTATTTATTCGGATCCATCAGCCGTTCAGAGGGCGCTGCTCAGCATACGCATGCGCTACGGATTTGCAATTCTAATCATTTGCATATCATGCGCTACTTTGCATTTCCTGAAAATTTCAGCTCACTCGCGTAAGTCCTTCATGGTGTTGCAATTTTCACAAACGTGAGTGTATTATCTAACAGGTTAACAAAAACCTAACAGACGTGACGATAATCCGAAATGGCCAAGAGGCTTACTAGCGTAACAGCGAGATAGCAACGCTCTCTGAATAAACTCAGAGATTCACCTGTTTAAATACACACTTCACTTAACTTTAAAATTTACATCCTGGGGAGAAAACGCTAGGAGAAGTTGAGGAGTTCAGGAAAGCTATCAAACTTAAAATAAATTTTTTATGCAAAATAAGGGAACCATACACATTTAAAACATGAAAATTTGAGGTAAAATATTTCTGTTATTGTTGTTGTTTCTAATCCCCTTGGGTCAGGAAAGCCTACACCAAGTCCAAGAGACCTTGCCGCACAAGTAAATCGCTAACGTCGTCCTGCTCAGCCGACAGCTGTCTCAGGGAGACGTCTGTACGACCTGGTAGTTGAGCGGGAGAGGCAGGGAGAGAACAGGCATACGAGTGGAATGTCTTTTCTGCCTCTTTGAATTTCATGCATCGAAGATGCGCACTTCCGAATCTGGCCATGTCCGTTTGGATAGACCTAGATCTTTTACTCAGAAGTATTTAAAATATTTCCGTAAATACAATGAAAATCGTCTAAAAATGTGCGAACAGTCTCTGCAACATGCGATGCACTATAATTCTTCACCACTTAGATTTTGATCTCTCCCCAGTTGCCCTTAGTAGGAAAGAATACCAGTTATTATCTCATTCTCCCATGCGAATTCTCGTGGTGTAAATTGTAGGACTTCCAGCTAGCACCTAGAAAATCTGTGGCTCAAACCCCGAGGAAAGCATGGTTGATTTCCTCACGTTTCTCGCCTCCAGAATTCTAACTGTCTCCGATGTGGCGCCAGGACTATAATGTGGTAGACGATTAATTCATCTCTCTTGATATTATCTACAGTATCTTAAGCTTCTTCACAGTAGATATGCAAATTTGAGAAGAATATAAAAGAATATTGCAATTTAATTTGTGTAGTCCCTTGGCAAGTGACTGCAAATGCTGCTAAGAATTAGAATATCTGCGGTTGGAATCCCGCTGGTATACATGTTTAATTTTTTTATGCTTCTTTGCTCAATAAAACCTTCTCTTTCTCTACACGTTTCCTCACTATAGTTATAGATCATCTGCTATAACCCAGAAATTTTCTTCTTTCTTTGTTGCTTGTTATAATAAAATTTGACTGTAGTTCTAAATCACTTATAGTAAAAACTAAAAATTTCTCTTTAGTAATAAAGAATAAATCAACTTGATGATATTGAGTTTCCATTTAAGAATTATAACCTAGATTAATTTAATTGAAGGAAACTGATGTGTTTATTGTTTCCAAAAAGAGGATTTTAGGTCTTAGCGGTACTTGAGAAAAATATTGGTTGCAAGTCTTACGCGCAAGCAGTGCAGTGAAATAAATGCACAGCTATGTCTTGAATAATTATAAGTCTCCGCGTGGGAATAATATATAATGAAATAACATCTTAACAATTTTTTCCCGACTTTTCAGTTCGTTATTTTTAAATATATGCTTTAAAGGTCCTATTTTGTGTTCCGTATTATGATTTCCTACTTTTGTTTAATAGAAGGCCTTTCTTTAACATAATTGTTTAGTTTAAAATTATTTCAGGTATTGAACTGGAACCAATGTATGAAGATTGGCATGCTTATTCTTTTAAAGTTTTGATTTTTATAATATTTTTACGTATTCTTTAACATGTTGTAATTTAATCCAAGACATTTCGATATGTAATTTGTGATTTTCAAAGTTATATTTCCTTTTTGGTAGTAAGAATAAAATATCAGAAATTTGCGTTTATGATGATTCTCCGATTCAATAGCGATCAGATGTTGTCGTCCTGAAAATGATGAGTTTCAGAATTATTTCATTTATGACAGAACGGAAATTACTCTCCTATTTTGTTCTTAATTAATCCGAAATTTAGAAAAAGGAAAAAATGGCGGTAAAATGAAGGCAACGCATTTTCAAAACCTGAATGTTTAATATTCTTTTTTTTTTACCTTCAGGCATTTTTTCCTCCTAGAAACAGAGTGCATATTGAGAAAGAGAAAATGACTTTGGAATAATTTTCAGATCGAATATGTCAGTGTAACTATGCATTTTCTCGCTCATTTTTCCCCTTTTTACTTCCTTGTACGAAGTAAAGGAAGTATTGTTATCGTAAAAAATTTGGGTGTTATATTTTGGCAAAAATATCTGCACTTGAATCCTTTTAAGCGATGTTTTTACCTGGCATCTGTACGTACGGACAGAATAAAGACTCTTTACTTCCTTGTACGCAGTAAAAATGGAAGTATTGTAATCGCGAAAAATTTCGGGTATCATATTTCAACGAAAATATCCATTTTGACCGCTATCGAATGCAATTTAATAATGTTTTTATGTGATATCTGAACGTAAGGACAGAATAAAGGACTCTTTTTCCCCAAAACAATTATGAAACTGATTTAAAATGGATTTTGAAGAGATTTTTTCGTAGCGTCTGTGCGTACGTACGGGCGTATGTATGTATTTCGCATAACTGAAAAACGAGTAGCCTCAGAACGTTGAAATTTTGTATATAGGACTGCTATAACATGTAGATGTGCACCTCCTATTTTGGTTGCAATCGGTTGGACCAAAAGTATATATATATATCCACACTCTGTTACTTGGCTCAGTGAGCTCAGATTTTTTATTCTTATATGTTGGTAAATTGTGCATTTTGTACTTTAAAAATGATTGAATTATATTGTTCTTATCTTTCGGTTAAGGGTTTTATGCCTTTAGCAAATATGCATGCAAGATTTGTAGAATGATCAACAATTTAAACCTTCTTTAAGTTCGGCTAAGCCTAATTATTTTTACCATAGCAGCCATATTTGTTTACATTTGAAACTTAGCAGAATAGTGGATTTCTTGCCAATCTAGAGAAACTAAGCTTCGCAACAACAAAGATAACGCCTTCTTTTATTAATGCGAATTAAATCATGCTTATCTGTTCTAGAATTTGTTCGAGGAAATCAGTGTTTAAGATTTACTTCGTAATTTTTAATACAGATGTTTTGAGTTTGTGGGGTTTCACTTATTTAATTCGATGTTCAACCTTAGAGCCCCAAAAGCACTAACAAGCGAAAAATCGCTTCAGTGTGTAAACAAACACGTAAAACGTAAGAAGGGTTAACTACTCTTTATTTCTCAGAATAATTACAATTAATTCCTAATTCGGAACGTACACAAAGCCTCCACTTGGGCTTGAATTTAAGTGATTATGAAATTAAACTTAACTAAGCTTAACTAAAACTAACTGAAAGGTATAGCCGAAGCTATCAGGATTCTATGTAGTTGACCCCTAAATATTAATTAAATCGACGAAGCCAAGCAATGGCCTAAAGTATGGTCGAGCGTAGTATCTAAGAGAGAACGTAGCCAAAAGGCAAACCTGCGCTAGTCAGGAAAATCAGACTCTTTCTCTCGACGTCGGCGAAACATCGACTTAAATAGTACTCTTACTCATTTGCGTTCACTGCACTTCTGAAATTACATTCTGGTAGGAAATTGTAAGCTGAAATTAAAATAGATAGGAAAGTTGCATAACTTAAAATAACAGCTAATAAAATTAGGATAAATCTTACAAGTTTTTATGCATTTTTGCCTTGTCGCGAAGTGAGAACTGAATTAATTGAATGAGAAATACTGAATCGTCTATGGAAAACTGTTTCTCTTTATTTTTTGTTTGTATTTCTTTTATATATCGTTTTAGATTTATTATAGTATTTGAATAGAGCATGTGGCAACGATTAGACAATTCTTCAGATGAAACGCTGTTAAGTGAACTTAGCGGCAGAGTGTCGCTATGGTAAACAAGTACAGTGAATTTTAAAGACTGCATTTATTCTATTGTGGTTTATGCGCTATCGACGAAATAGATTTAATTCAATCCAATAAGTTTAAATGAAATGCAAAATGCGTATAATTTAATATTCCGTACAAGGAAGTCATGTGGTGTAGGCATCAGATTTTTTCCAAAACGGATTGTAAAATAGATTTCAAATGGATTGAGAAGAAATTTTTTTCATGACGTCTATATGTACATTCGTACCACCGTATGTACCTTGCATAACTCAAAAACGAGTAGCCGTAAAATGATGAAACTTTGCATATGGGGCTGCTATAACACACAGCGTGCACCTTTCTTTTACGTTACAATCGGCAGCACGAAACATTCATATATATCTAATACCCGGCCCGATAAGCTCGGCTCTTTTTATTTTTATATGTTGGTAAATTGTGCTTTTTTTGCTTTAAAAGTGATTGAATTATGCTGTTCTGGCTACGTTTCTATGCCTTTAGTTAATCTGCACGCAATAGTTGTAGAATTATCAACAATTTAAATTTTAAGTGGCGCTGGGCTTAAAGAGGCGGCTATTTGTTTACATTGAAATTCTTAGCAGAATAATGAATTGACCTAATGCACCAACTTCAGTGTCTTTTTGCTCAGTGGGACCAAAATTTAACTTTGAAGTTTGTGCACCAAAAATTTTGTCTTACTTCCCGCTGATCAAATTGCTAGTTTTACGTAGAAACTGGAATTTTAATTGTAAAAAAAATTTTTTTTAACTGTTTTAACTATATTTGGTGTTTGAGGTTTTTCTGTATTTTACAAATTTTAATGAAGATGTTTTGAATTTTTATGTATGTTTATCCTGCCGCAAAATGAGAACTCAATTGATTGAGTGAAAAAAATCTATCTCTAATGTAATTTACAGGAAATAAGTTTAAATGAAGTGCAGCAAAAATGTATACAGTTTAACAGGCCGTGCAAGGAAGTCACGTAGTGTTAACATTAGATATTTTTTACTAATTTTATCGTGCGAAAATCGAGAGGACAAAATTATTCGAATAATTTTCGTTGGACGCGGTTATAGTAAAAGCACTGATTGTGTAGCCGATGAAACCGTAGACTGGATGTCAGTTCGTGTTTGCTTCGCTGTTATGGCTCGGTTCTTTTATTAAGTTGGCATAATGCTCAACAGTTAGAAGACAAAGGTTCAAGTTTCACAGTTAATTTGCTAAAATTTGCCTTTGTTAGAAAGGCGAAAACAATTGCCAGTGGACAAATCCATCCTAAAATTTAGGGAAGTTCGTTCTCTGAATACATTTTAAAAAGGAGAATATTAGTGGAGTATGAATTGTGCTTTAAGAAATTTTAAAGAACGTTTACATTAATGATGAATACTCATAACTTTTTAATAATAAGCTACGTTCAAATGAATTATTAAGAATGTCTTTTAATTTATTGTTGTTTTTCTTTAACAACTTCCTTATTTACATTTTTGAATCATAAGTAATTATTCTAAAACGTTTTATTCCCTGTTGTGAGTATTTTCTCGAAATTTTTCCGGTTTAAGCAAAAAATATACCTGAAGGCGTTACCTTACTAAACTTACGTATCTGACATAAAGTTAATCACACAATACGTCTCAGTCTTCATTGTGGTAAATGACAGCGCTTTAATCTACCGTACAATATTTCACGTATTATGAGGAGATCGTAAATTTAGTCTTATCTATCTTATCATTCGGGGAAATGCACACTTAAGTTATAGAAAGCGATACTTTCACACACTATTCGTAGCACCCATCAACCAGAATCCCTTGTTTTACAGATATACCTCGTTATCGTATCTTCAAAAAAAAAAAAAAAGGGCATTGGGAATAAATGTGATATTGAAGATATCAATATAAGACTCTCAGAATTAGGATGGTTTTGCATAGATGGGAACAATTTAGCAGCTTTTAAGTAGAGAGAAGCTCGAGCTATGCTGTCTTTGAATTTGCGGTCCCAAAACTTCCAGCTTTAGCAAGGAGAACAAAGCTTTTCTATGGCTCTTTTCAAAACTGAAAGACCATTAACTCTTGAAAGTTCTTACTAGATTCCATGGCCACTTTTGCAGTTATTTCAGCCACAAGATGGCGAAGATTACTCATTACCACTTTATTAACTCGTAGATGGAATTCTTCCAACCGCCTTGCTGGCATGATGGTAAGAAAGAGCTTGGGTCCGATTTCGAGTTCGAGATAGGGCTAGAGGAATAGAAGACCCTTGGATTCAAACCTTCAGGAGTTCCTCAACAAAACTGAGAGGTAGTCGAGCAAACTTGTACTGTCAGTTTTCAAAGTGCCGAAGGACTTAAGCAACTCAGTACCTCCTGGCCATGATAAAATTCTTACACCTGATCTGGTTGAGGTTTATATCAGAAGACTTGGATATTTTTAAGTGTTTATCTGGAATGCGGGCACTTAAAAATAGCGTCCAGCTTAAGGTAAGTGTAAGCTTAATACCTTATGCAAATGTATCGTTTTTCTTTATGTAATTTTAATAAAAAATTTTAGTGGCATTTTTTCATTATTTTTTTTCAAAATAACATTTGTATTTTTGAGGAATGAACGTCTTTTAAATAATGGCCTTATCATGGCCATTCTTTCACACTTTGTCTAAAGAGCCTTTGTCATTTTACAGAATGCCTCGTTATTGTGTACAATGCTTGGTAAAGAATATAATAATTCTCATATTTCATACTTTGTCTAAAAATACTATGTATTCTATAAAATGGCTAGGTATTTTATAGAATACCGGCGTTTCATACTTTGCCGGTTTTTAGCATAACGATTATTACAAGATTGTTTCATCACAAAAAGTTATGTAATCTTCCTAACCCTCAAAATTTCCAAAAACAATTGCTTTCGTAATATGTATAATTTTTTTTTCCAACTAACTAGTTATGTAATCGTTTCTCAAAACGCAATAAAATAAAATTAAAACTGGTAATTTTTAATCTGTGTCCATTAATTTTTGTCATATAATTTAAGTAAAGTGACCATTTTTAATTCGTGGTTTTTATAATTTTTACTATAAATTTGTAAGCTTTCATGGTTTTCACGTCACTTATGTATTAGTGCTGATCTATTCATGAAAAAATAATTTATTGAGTTGGATTTTTATTACCTATTTGTGGTCATTGTTATTACGTATTTGTACAATAAAATAGCTTCCGTGTAGCTCAGGCAGTTAAATCCAAATTCGCCGTACGATTGCTATACAAATTCTTAAACTCACTTTCGGAAGACAACGTGAATTCCTCCTCAAGTTTAGCCTCCTTTCCACAGTAATGCTGCCTGTTCTTTGACGAAGAAAACATTTCTGCTTTTCTTTCTCTTCTACTTCCCACGACAATCGGAATTCCCACTCTGCTCCCAAAATATGACCTAAACAATAGAAGAGGAAGAAGAAGAAATAAAAAAATTAACCTCATCCAATTGGCAGGACAAGCTCCAGTAGCGTGAGACAACTGCGAAAAGTGTCATCTCAGTAACAAGCTGTGATGCTCCTAAATCCAATCAAGACCTCGGGGGAATTGTAAGTTACGGTGAAAAGAAAGCGTTTAAAGCAATTGCGCAGGACGGACAGACGCTGTGGAGCCGTCGGTGATAACGAGACTAATTTAATGGATGGGTCCGACTGCCAGATCCTAATAATAACGGTCCCCAGTTCTCGGAGTTCGTGTTTATTTTACCTTTTCCGGAGATTCTCAGAATTTATAAGAATTAAAAGCAAACGAGGTGGATGAACCTAAGCTTTAGACATGGTAGGCAAGCCTAGATCCAAGTTCCAAGCAAAAGATACGAGTAAAATCAGGCAAAAATCAACTGTAGAGTGGTCGTTGTATGGATCTAACAGTTGTGTGTACCAGTGTTAAAAGTTGAATTTTTGCTTGATTTGATATTTCTAATCCTATCTTCCATACAGCAAGGCTAAACTGGATGTTGAGACAATGTTTACTAAGTGTTATTTCTAGCCAGTCTTCGGGAAAGCTGGTTCAAAACACCGTGTATATAAAAACTGTGAACCATTTTTCAAAGATAGTTCATAATTTTTTGATATTCGTAGGTTAGAACATAACGAATTCGTACCACAGAACCAGGCAGTTAAGATAACTTTTTCTTGGCAAGTTCTGGAGTATTTAAGACGCTGAGTTTGTAAAATGAAATACAAAACATTCTTTTTTTCATAAAATCTTAGCTTATAATATATTTTCTTAAACTAAAAACTAACAATTTTTGGCGGGATAGCGCCAAAAGTTAAGACTGTTTCTATTGTAAGCTTTTATTTTGTTTATCAGGATTTGTGTTTCTTCTCGTTGATTTTGCAATCATAACTGTAGTCCTGAGTAGGAACAGGGAGCTTACTAAAAGCTATGTTCGTGCGTGTGTAGAAGATACAGCAAAGATAAGGAGGATTCAAATTACCCTTTATTTGCTTATCGATTTTACATACGTTCCCGAACTTCGGGATACAAAGACCAACCACTTGTGGTCTGAACGTAAAAGAATATAAGACTCCTAACTAACTAAAATTTAAATAAGAGCTCATTTTTAATATCTTACACAGATGACTAGCACTAAGACTGGCCTTTTAAATACTACGTCTGTAGTACGCAAACTCCGGAAAACTGCAATACGTCTTTAACTTTCAAGAGGGTTAAAGCCCTCTGGCCTTAAAGGCGGACACTAGCTGTTGGCAAGCTCGCGTGAAGACTCGTTTCAAGAAGGCTCTCTCTCTTTCCTTCTACTCTTGGCAAAAAGCCACAACTTAAATACTTAAGCGTTAGCAAGTAGAATTTGCATAAACATATTCACGCGTTAATTCTGGCCGGAAGTGGAAAAAAAGAGGGGATGGTAAAGTTTTAAAATAAAATAAACTTTAGTTAAACTTAAGATCCTTACAAGTTCTTTGATCGTGTTTCACAGTGAGTGGAATTTTCCCATTCAATTCCAATTTTGTTATCGATTTTTAATCTCCATCTTGATCAGCTATCCAGTTCGAATTTTAAATCATAAAGTATGTAATGCACACACTGTTTGTCGATGACAATGCAATGTGATGAAGCGATTTTTTTCAAAAATCGATTTAGATTTTTTTTTTTTAAATTGAATGTTTAAATGAGTTTTCGCACAAGTTTTCGTTTAACGAACAAATAAAAAAATACCAGCATTTTACTATTTGCACTACTGAATAGAATGTGAAAAAAAAAAATCATTTCTATGAAACTTTTATGAAAATTCTAAGATAATTTCTAAATTTTTAGCTAATTTCTTAAAATCGCTTGCTTTTTGAAACTATTTGACATTTATTATTTTAAAATTTCAAAATCTAAAAATGTATCGAATGTAAAATTTTGAAATTTTCGTACATTATAAAACAAACCTTTAGGCTTCTTTTAAAAAAAAGAATGATAAAAAAATATTAACTGCGCGATTTTTCTACATTTTTGAAAGAAATGTGCTGCAGTCTGAAGCAGACGGAGTAAAAGTGTTTAAGTTTCCCACTTGAGGACGAATTTTGCCAAGTAGTAATATTGCTATTGCATCCAATTTCCGGTATTGAATATTCAAAAGAATTTCTTCATGTTCTGAGAGGTGTTCAATTATTTTCCTTCCTTCAAAATTTTTTTAAAATAATTTATTGCTTATGTGTTAATAATGATTACATTTTTATTAACGATATTCCAATACTGATTGTAAAATGGATTTTTTCGTGACGTCTGTACGTACGTATCTCGTACTGTAAACAATTAGCCGTAGAATGCTGAAGTTTTGTATATGAGACTGCTATAACATCCAGCTGTGCCCCTCTCTTTTTCATTGCAATCGGCAGTACCAAAACGGCCCTTTCTCAAAGGGTTTTTGAATTTTTCGCATAACTCAAAAACCCGTTAGAATATTGAAACCATAGAATGTTGAAATTTTGCATATGGGTCTGCTATAACATCTAGTTATACACATATTTGATTTTAATTTCCTTCTGCGAAATAAAGAGTGTACTGCAATCTCGAAAAATTTCAGTTTTCAAATTTCAACGAAAGTACTCATGTTGACCGTTCACGAATCAATTTTGACTGGTTGCGTCGTGACATCTATGTTTATGCACGTCGCATATCTTAAAAAGCGTAAAATGTTGAAATTTCGTATGTGGAAATCTTGTAATATCTTGCTGTACAACTCCTTCTTTAGCTTCAGTTGACTAACACTTCAGTTGACTTCAGTTCTAAAAGGGCACTTACTCAAAGGGTTTTTAAAACACTTTACAAATGAAAATTAAAAGTTTAATAAGTTTCAGGTGTTTCGTTTTTTGTTTTAACTTTGTTGATGATTACATCATAACGATTTAAAAAACATAGGATTAAATAACTAAAAACTCATATTTATTTAAAGTGCAATAAAAGGACTTTTATTCTGTCTTAATATTTCAGGTAAGATTGACTGAAATCGTATACGTATTTTACATTAATGAAAACTATTATTTTAGCAATGGTGTAATTCTCCATTTTGTTAAAAAACTGAAGTATCGTATCCCATTTTCAAATGAAATAAGTTTGAATGAAGCGGAGCAAAAAATGTGTATAATTAATAAATGAGGTTGTTCGTACACTTTTTAGACTATTTTCCTTTGCTATTAAAAAATTAATCGAATGCAATTTTCGCTATCGAATGCACTTTAACGGTGTTTTTGCGTGACATCCGTACGTTAGGGCAGAATAAAGGACTCTTTTCCCATAAAAAGAAATTACAAAACTGGTTTAAAATGGATTCTGAAGAGATTTTTTTCGTGGCGTCTGTGCGTACGATTTTTTTTCTTGGCGTCTGTGCGTCATGTGCGTATGTATGTATGTATGTATCTCGCATAACTCAAAAACGAGTAGCTTCAAAACATTGAAATTTTGTATATAGGACCGCTATAACATGTGCACCTCTTATTTTAGTTGCAATCGGCCTCACCAAAAGTATTTTTTTTTTATATATATATATATATTATTCTTTGAAATTTTTTTTTATTCGTGACTATACTTTTGAAACTATAAATTACTGTCTGCTACTTGACGGTTTTGTTTTCATGCAAAATTGCATTTTTAAAGAAGCAATAGAAGGAAAGCTATGTTTGTGCTCTTTCCGAAGAAAATTATTCGTCTCTAGTTATTAAAAACACTGTGAAAGCCATGGTTTTTTTATATCTAAAGCTACGATAGGTTATATTGTCAGTAAAGAAGGGGGGAAAAAGAGTGTGGCTTTCAAGTACAAAAATTGTTCCAAATACACATCCAATGAAAAAATGGAATATTTCGAGTACTGTATAGGTTATAAGGTATTTCTCCCGCCTTCTTAGCATGCTTTCGTTATGTAGTAGTCAGCATACTCAGCCCGTGTTCGAGAGGTCCGTGGTACGAGTCCCGGTGAGGGCATTGGTCATTTTCCATGTCTCCTGCTTTAAAAAAAATACGTAATGTCTCTGCAAGGTCTTTTAATGTTAAAAGAAAACCTGCTAAGTCAAAGGATAGTTGCAAAATTATTAAAATGCTCCTTATCAACAGTAAATAAAGTGATAAATGCTGATTTTAATCTTAAAAAGGCGAAAAAACGTAATATGCATCGACTTTTGGTGCGACATATCGCCGAAAGAAGAACGCGCTACAGAATTCTTTATGAGATTCCTTTATCCGGACAAAAATGGAAAAATTTTCTCACAATGGAGGAATATTGGGCATATTTAAATGACTGCAATGAAAAGGACCCTTTGCTATCATCAAAAGGGGGAAAAATCTTAAAATATGGTTCAAAGGAACTGAAGAAAATCTTTCAAATAGATTAATGATTGTTGCAGGTTTTTTATATAACGGCAAATTAAAAACTAAAGAGAGTGGAGAAAAATGTTAAGGCCAATTCCAAACACTATCAGGAATATATTTTGTATCCAATTTTTCAAATATCAAATACCTTCTCTTTTCTCAAGTGCTCTCAATCAGTAGAACTGCACCAAGACAAAGCAAGGATTCACATGTCAAAATAAATTGTTAATTTCCTAGAAAAAAAGAGAGGGAATAAGAACGGGTATCAAACTACAAAAGGCTTTACTGTCTTTGGAAATTACGCTGTAGAAAGATAGCAAAGAATAAGGGTTATCAAACAGAACGTAATAGAATCATATAGAATGTAAAACGTAAAAATGTTAAGCAAAATATTTCTGTAAATACAATGAAAATTGTCTAAAAAATAAGCGAGCAGCCTCTATAAGCGTACAAGGAAGTCATGTGGTGTCCATCAGATTTTTTACTTCCTTGTACGAAGCAAAGGAAGTATTGTAATCATGAAAATTCAGGGTACCAATATTTCAACGAAAATGTCCATTTTCACCGCTATCGAATGCAATTTAACCATGCTTTTGAGTGACATCTACACATAAGGACTAAATAAAGGATTCTGTTTCCCCAAACGAATTATAAAATTGATTTAAAATGTGTTCAAAAGAGTGTTTTTTTCATGGTGTTTGTACGTACGTATGTATGCATGTATCTCGCATAACTCAAAAACGAGTAGCCTCAGGCATTGAAATTTTGTATATAGGACTGCTATAACATGTAGATGTGCACCTCCCTTTTTGGTTGCAATCTGCCGCACCAAAAGTATATATATATATATACCCATTCTGTTACTCGACTCAGTGAGCTCAGTTTTTTATTCTTATGTATTGGTAAATTGCCCATTTTTTTCTTTAAAAATGATTGAATTATGCTTTTTTTACCTTCCGGTTAAGGTTTTTATGCATTTAGTAAATATACATGCATTATTTGTAGAATTATCAACAATTTAAAAGTTATTTAAGTGCGGCTACGCCTAATTATTTTCACCATAGTAGCCATATTTGTTTACATTTCAAACTTAGCAGAATAGTGGATTTGTTGCCAATCTAGAGAAACTAAGCTTCGCAACAAAAAAGATAACGCCTTCTTTTATTATTGCGCATTAAATCACGCTTAATTCAATCTGGAATTTATTCGAGGAAATAAGTGTTTAAGATTTACTTCGTAATTTTTAATATAGCTATTTTGAGTTTTTATGTATTTTTGCCTTGTCGCGAAGTGAGAACTGACTTAATTGAATGAGAAATACTGAGTCATCTGTGAAAAAACTATTTCTTGGGGGGGGGTGTTTGTTTAATTTCTTTTATACATCGTTTTAGATTTATTATAGTATTTGAAGAGAATATGTGGAAACGATTACATAATTCTTTAAAAGATATAATCTTTGTGCATTCTGACTTATAACATGAATGAGATGTAACCCTGTTAAGTGAACCTAGCGCCAGAGTGTCGCTATGGTAAATAAATATAGTGAATTTTAAAGCGTGCATTTATTCTGTTGTGATTTATGTGTTATCACAAGGTAAATTTAATTCAATCCAATAAGTTTAAATAAGATGCAAGAAAAGATGCCTATAATTTAATATTTTGTGCAAGAAAGTCATGTAATGTACCTTTCTTAATTTATTTATTTTGAAATGGCGATATCTGTCGTTTTGATTACACCAGAATTTAGCAGTTATCCCCAAATGAAAAAAGCTGTATCTCCTCCATGAAAACTGTTTGTCACGCTAAATAAACTTTGCTATCAAACAGCGCAATTATCACTCTTTTTAAATGGAGCCCTATTGTCTAAAGATCTGCAGGGAATGTGTGCACAGTGGTCACTTTCGAGATAGTTCCTAACTACCCTTAAATACGGTGCTTATCTTGTGGACTTCTGACTTTCAGCAAACCCCTTCGTTCTTCATACAGTCTTCCAAAAATGTTTTAAATTTATCTGTTGTCCAACGTGTGCGGTTTTCTGCCTATCGCTAAACTTTGACAGCAAAGTCAACAGTTCAATTGTCCTTTAATCTGTACTATCACGGTCACTGGGACAGCAAAATAATGCAGCAGACGAAAGATCTAGGACAAAACAAACAAACTGGAATACCCCAAGTCAAGAGGGTCTGCAAAGTTGTCCGAGGTTACTCACCACGTGATTATTCCCATGATACGAAGTATCTAGATGTTTATTCATCGTGCTATTTCAACGGTCAAGCAGTTTGAAGGACATAAATTATCTTTTTAACTCGTGCAGAAACACGTATCCCTTTAAGAATATAGTAAAAGGAAGGGTCCAGTTGGTTCATCTTTTCTGAAATACTTATACGTAAATCTTAGCGTAGGTAGAACTTTTGCCGCCTGTGGCGGTCACTGAGTATGCTGTCCCGCTTGATATACAAAAAATAACTTAAAAAATGCCAAAATGTACACTGCACACACACACACAAAAAAAAATTCTGAAAAGTTTCAGATTTTTAATTTCGTCCAAAGGGGCGTTTTTTAAACAATTTGCGTGTTACCTTTATTTATTAAACATGTTCTTCGCACTTAAACCATAAAATTCAGTTCAAGAGAAATATCGCAAAACAATTTTAAGTTGAACATATCTTCAGAATTTCCGATACACAGTCTCACGCGCTGGAGATAAAAATGTTTTTTTCTGTACAACGTTGCCATTGCTCGCTTTGAAATCCTACACTTTGTTAATCAAAAATTCGTTAAAGTTTTACAAAATATGAAATCGATCACAAAACAAATTCCAAATTTCAAATTTGGACTTCCAGATGCCCATATTCGCAGTAGGATTACGTCATCCAAAATTCGATGGCTCTAGGTACCGTCGTTTTATTACAGCACGAGAAACATACATACAGTTACGCAGATTCTTCATTATTTAATTTCTTTAAATATAATACAGGGCTGCAATATTTGGTGGCATCAGTTTGAAAAGTGAAGAGACATTAAATGTTTCCTACGCAAAATCGCAAAACGAAAACAATAGTCCTTCAAGGACAAAGCCTCTTTGGACTAAATAATGCCAAAATGTACGCTGCGAAAAACAAAGGGGGGGGGACGGTTTCTATATCTTCCGTTCTACTGGCCCAATTGACGAAATTCAAATTGCGGTTTTCATGTCTTGTTATAGGTTAGGTTATTCAATTACGGCAAAGCACACGAGGGCTATCTGCCTAAAGGGAGGGATGCCTTCGTGGAGGACTTTTTTAAGGGAAACTGGCTCGCATACACGTTACACATGAGGAAAACCACGAAAACGCCCATGCAGCCAGCCCGTTCGCGGGATTCGAAGCTCGGGACCGAACTACCAGTGTTCAGCGTCTTTACTGCTCGCCCGCTGGTACGCCTTTTCATGTCTCGAAAGCGCGACTTAAGCATAAATCCTAATATTATGCGTATGCATAAATCCTAATGTATATATTAGATTTATATATAGCATTGTCCTAAAATAGGTATTTTGACACAAAATCGGACTTTTTCTGAATTTTAACAGATTGCGTGAACCATATTTTTGTTATTATCGCTTATAATAAATACGCCAAATTTTGAAACGCGCCAAAATGTAAATTGACGTATATCTTAGGAAATTTGGAATAAAATTTTTTTGCAGGTATGTTTAGAAATACATCTACTTAAGGATGATGGCAAAAATTTTATAGTTTATAGTTCAAATTTTTTTCAAAAAATGTATTAAAGTTATTTAAAAATACAAATTTTAAAAACAAATCATAAAAAATGCGCGAATTTTATTTCGAATGAACGTAAATTTCGAAATGTGAAAGGAATAATTTAATAATTTTAATAAAAAGGAGATATTAATTAATACGAAATTCAATTAATACTCAGCTAAAATTTCGAGAGCTAATTTTTTAAAAATTACTCGTGTGATTTTTGCAATCTTGGCAGTTTGGTATAATTTGAGTCGTAGAATTGAAATATGGAAAAAAAACGGGCATTTCATTTCAGAAAAAGTCCGATTTTGGGCCAAAGTACCTATATTAGAAAAAGGCTATATATAAATCTAATATATATCCTAAGTCGCTCTTTCGAGAAATGGAAAACACAAGTTGAATTTCGTCAATCGGCCCAGTAGAACGGGAGATATGGAACCGTCACCCCCTTTTTTTGCGCAGTGTATATATAGGAAGATAAATAAAAACTCTAGGTTTGTTTTTGAAGAAAAACTTTAATTACAAAATTTTAAAATTACATTATTATTCCCTTTTTTTTTTGGTCACAAAAACCATCAATGAAATAGTAGAAATCGACCTGATCGCTCCATATGCAGTTCTGAATGGGGTATGGAAAGGTTTTTTAAATATATAATAAACATTTATAGTCCTTAAATACTTCATAGAGTTTCACTTTCTTCAGTAACATAAACTGGTATAAAACTCTTAACACATTTGGAAGAATTATCGCTTACCCTGAAGTAGCAACAGAGTCTTAAAAAGTTTATGAAACAACTCTTTTTACTGAACAAACTTGAACATAACTGCACGATTCGGGCTTAACAAAACAGTCACCACTTGTGACGATGACACTTAAAGTAACTCTCAGATTTAAATTTTAAACTAAGATTACTGGTCAAAGCCTACACAGTTGATTTTAAATTCTAACTTGGCTCAGAATTTCTCACCAGCTTAAAAATTAAATGTCGAGAGCAATAACTCAAAGCTGAAGAATTACAATTTTTTCAGAGCTGGCAAAACCTAGTAATATGCCTCGAGAGGCAGAAGCACGCCTTGCTTTAGAACCCCAAGCCCTCGACTTAAATACTCTGCAACTGATTTGCGTTCGGCTGAGGAAAAGGATAGGAGAAGTTATGGAGACATTAGGTTATTTCCAAGCAGGAGAGACGAAAAATGAGCAAAGCCCTCGCCAGGACTCGAAACACAGACCTCTAAATACACGCCGAGTGTGCTTGAACATTACACCCCGAAGGCATGCTAAGAAGGTGGGTGAAATACCTTATATATTCCCCCTTTTAAAAGGCGACTGGGGATTAGGGAACCCAATCGCCAATTCCTGGTGGTGGAGAATCATCATCCACCACCTTTTTGTTCCGATGCCCTATAGAGACATTAGGTTATTTTTGACGTCAGAAAGCTGAAGAAATCTGCATTGCCCTCTCCGGGACTCGAACCATGGACTTCTCGAATACGCGTCGATCGTGCTGACTACTACGAAGGCATGATAAGAAGGGGAGAGAAATACCTTATAAACTGCCCCTTTTAAAGGGAGACTGGGGATTAGGGGACCCAATCGCCAAATCCTGGTGGTGGAGAATCATCATCCACCACCTCCTTTAGGTCGGGCGCCACTGTAGAGATATTAGGTTATTTAGAAGCAGGAGAGATGAAAAATGAGTAATATTCTCACCAGGACTCGAACCAAGGACTTCTCGAATACGCGCCGAGTGTGCTTGACCATTACACCTCGAAGGCATTCTAAGAAGGTGGGAGAAATACCTTATAAAGTGATAGTAAAGCTGAAATTCTAAATATCTGGCTAACTAAAATAATAATAACCCTACAACTTCTTAAATGATTTTTATTTAGGAAACACTTCTCACAGCTAACAAGAGTTACAGGAATTGTGAAAAAACTTGGCAGTATTGTTACGATATTTGAAACTTTGTTCTGGAGATTGTATTTTAGAGTAAACTGCAAAAGAACCGCTTTGCCACTTTCCTGTTTCGTTTTCATTGGCAGTAATGGAAATAAAGCTCTGAAACATTTCTCATTTAAATAGGAATTCTTCGTTGTGTATGTCACAAACTTCATAATTCAGTTTATGTTCGTGATTTTCATTTAACCGTTTGGAAAGAATAAAATAGGTTTAACAAGAGTATGCAGTATTTGAAATCTAGCGCTGGTTTCTTTAAATAACTTATTTAAGGCTAAAATTACTTTCTTTCTGAATTTAATTCCGTTATGGCTGCTCAAAATTTCACTATTCTTCACCTGCTTCGACGATCTACGTCTTCTATAAAATATTGCTTTAAGGGAAAAATGACGATTCCAAAAATGTCCCGCCCGGGGAGGATAGCCCCTTCCCATCTCCTCTAACTACGCCACTGGAATTTAATAATATTTTGTTTTTTAAGATAATTAGATATTTGAAAAAGATATAATCGTTTTAATCACCTTTTTTTTTTTTTTTTTTTTTT
>KK114613.1:278846-311479 GCA_000611955.2 Stegodyphus mimosarum | reverse complement strand
CATTACTTCTGAGGTTGTTTTTATTATTTCATATATGTATATATACATACCCCTTTGCCAGATCTTCATTTTCGCAGTCGTTGGCCCTAGTCATACACTTCAATTACAGAAGTGTTTTAAATTACGAATATATTCATGTCTTGACAATGCCAATTTAAACGAAAATTTAATTTTCGACAGATAATGGAATCTAGCTTTTAGTGCGATCTCCTGCATCCTATATTTATATCTGGGAATATTTTATTCTCATTACGAAAAAAAAATTAGAGAAGTTTGACTCCTGTACGATAAAAATTGGCCGAGATATTGAATTTCCAGATTTGCAGTTTTTTATTCATTTTTCAGCTTGTCTTCAGAGATCATTTAATTAAACTAGAATTATTCACAAAAATAAATTTAAATGAAGTGGTGGATAAAAAGAAATGTGTATAATTTATTAGGCTGCACAAGAAAATCCTAAAGCCCTGTGATGTCCACATTAGACCTTTTTATTTTTTTTTTCCGGTTTCGACACAAAACGATTGGGACTCACCTAGCACTAGGACTAGCAACCTGCTAAATTTAAGACGATTTTTAACTAATTCTCTCACACTATTATTATTTAAGCCCCTTAATGATTTCCCTGAAGATGATCTTCCGAATTAGTGCCTCTATAGCCATCAGGTTGTCTGGAAAATCTGTAGTGAGACTAACGTACGACACTTTCGAAGAATTTTACAATTAATTTTAGTTGATTGCTTCGGTGATATTTTCTCTGCTATGGATTTTGAGCTAGATAAAGTATCAGGTTATCATCTGGTCTTATTGAATAAATTGAAATGGTGTAAGCTTCCCGAATATGTCAGGTTATACTGTTTTTACAGACGGTTTTAAATTAAATGGCCATGTGGGGGCAGCTTTTTCTGCCTATTCACGTGACAAATTAAGTATACAAAGAAAGTACAGATTATCCGATAATGCATCTGTCTATCGTGTAGAGCTAGTGGCTTTACGGAACCTCTGTATCGGATCATTTCAAATTTAACACAAGATCCTGTAGAGAAATACAGTGATTGTCACTATTTCAAAGATAAAGGACACTATTGCTACTATTTCAAAGATAAAGGACATGCTCATCTCTCTTGGTCTTTTTAGAGATGTTAAACTCTTTTGGACGAAGAGTTATATATCGCCACTATCGGTAATGAGCTAGCCGATAAACTGGCAAAGTCTGCCACTGAAAGTCAAGTTATGCATTTTGCTTTAAAAGCTTCTTTTGATTGCCTGAAATCCTTCCCGGAAAAAAAAAAGTGTGTCTTCTTGGCAGGCAAAGTGGAATCACTCTGATTCCAAAAGAAGGTTCTCTTACAATTTAATTTCAATAGTAAGTGAGAGAAGATGCATGAACGACAAGTATCTTAATCAAGCCTTGTCATCATGGGCATTTTCCATCTTACTATTAAAGGTCTCGATTAAAAATTGTACTTGTCCTTGTGGTATAAGAAATGCTAATTCAGAGTACTGTTATTTAGTTGTTCCGCTATGAAAACTATTGTACAAAGATTTATCCCTAATATTGTTAAATTTAATACCTTAAGTGATTTATGTAAAAATATAGTGTCAAAATTAAGATTGTCAAATTTCGTAAAATATGTGTCTGTAAGCAAAATGGAATTGAATATTGAATGAGTTCAGGACATTCTGCCAGCTTTATTTAAAACTAAAATGTTCATATTTTTATTGTTAATTTATTCTTTTATACTCGTAAGTAATATGTGTTTTGTACATGTAAGAAACAAGTGTCTCACTTTACATTACAAAGTTTGTAATTAAGTGTTATTTGTCGGAGTGGCTGGTAAATCTCACTAGTCTTTAGAAAAGAAGTTTAAATCTGTAGTAGTTAACCTTTTCTTTTTTTAATTATTTTAAAGCAGTATGGCGGTTGTTCTGCAGTTTGTAAACAGAAGCAGTATGGTGCTGTTTGTAAATACTAAAACGGATGGTCCCGTTTTAGTATTTAATGTCCCGTTTATAGCGCTACTAAGCCCTGTTAAACCCCTAACGGTGGTGCAGGTAATTTTGATCAGTCATATATTTATAAACATCCACGCCTTTTCTGGGATTCCAGCCCGGGCCGTTCGGTACCACAGTGAGAGTCACTAACCACTATCCCGGTCGTGCGGCTTTAATTTAATGGCAAAAATTTAATTTAATGGTCGTGCGGCTTTAATTTAATGGCAAAAATTTAATTTAATGGTCGTGCGGCAAAAAATTTAATTTAAAAATTGACAGAGATATATGCTTTCTTACACTGTTCAACATTTAAAACACCCGAAAATCAAGCGGGGATTAAAGATATTTACATACCAAAATAAATATTGAGAAATTTTTATTTAGTAATTTTGTAACAAAGATAATTTATTCACTTGCGTGTTATATTTTTCTCCCCGCACGAAAGGGCTTACTGTTATTGAGCACGAAACCCTGAAGGGCCCCACACTGTAATTTCGTCCCTCTCCTCTTAACACCGAAGTCACGGCACACTGAAGGGGTTGCATTTCCTCTCCAATCAGACGGTAGGCATTGGATTCTATAAAAGCCCAAAAGAAAAAGCGTTTATTTTAATGCCTCTGAAAATGGATGAAACAAATTTAAACGTCGATTTCAAAATTCTTAAGTATGTCATACAAACAAACTTTGGTATGGCCTAACCCAAACCTGGAGCCATTTTTGGTTAGTTAATACTTGCCATTTGCACAAAAAAAAAAAAGTTTGCTTTATAAAACAAAATAATACAGTATTTTATTTGGAAGTACTTTAAATTTATTACATTCTTTCAGTTCTTAATGATAGGATTTGTGCATTTTTCAATTACTGTTGAATGTTTCAGTTTGCATCTGTATCAGGGAAATGTTAAATTTTTAATTGATTAAGATTCACATTTTGAAATATTATTAAAAAGATTACTGCGGTTTAAATAAAATTAAAACGCCTCCTTTGAAGTATATATCACACGACTCGGAAATCTTTTTAATTAATTCACTAACATTTGGAGGATTTTATATTAATTAACCAGTTAATTAGGATTTAAACTTTAACTTCTTTCCATAGCCTTCATCAGAATGCTCTTGTTGTACACTTAAGCCGAAGGTTTGAATGTTTACGTATTCGAGCTCCTAACAGCCTCGCCTTACGGTTACTTCTATCGCCAGCTCTGCCAAAGTAATACCAGACTCAGCATCTTACTAACCGACGAAGCATCTTGCTAGCCATCTTCAACCTTGCCAGCCGACTAACAAATTAGGCGTTTGTGCACTTGTGGGGAAGGTTTTGAATGTTTAGATTAGAGCTTCTGGCTGCCGCGTCTTGCTGTTACAATCACCAGCTGCTAAAGCTATTCCCACTTTACCATCTTACTAGCCGACGAATCACCTCATTAGCTGACTTCAGCCTTGCTAGCCGACTAGCTAAGCAGTCCGTTTGTGTATTTAAGCTGAGAGTTTTGAATGCTTAGTAGACCTAATTTCCCATTTTCTGTCAGACTTGTCTTGCTCTACTATCACTAGATCTGCCGAAGTTTTTTAGATTTTAGCATCTTGGCTAGCTGATGAATCCTCTTGCCAGCCGACTATCAAATTAGTCATTTCTATATTTAAGCTGATGGCTTTGAATGTTTATATTAAAACTTCTAACAGCCGCGTCTTCCTGTTACTTGCTGTCGCCAGCTAATCAGCATCTTGCTAGCCCACTAGCAAAGAAATCATTTGTGCATTTAAACTGAGAGTTTTGAATGTTTAGATCAGAGTTTCTGGTAGCCGCGTCTTGGTGTTACTTACTATGGCCAGTTCTGCTAATATTATTTCTGCTTTAACATCTTACTAAAGGACAATTAAAATACGCGCCAATAATTATCTTGAATCAGCTTAAGTAGTCTATTGTGTATGAAGTCTATTGTGTATGAAGTAGTCTATTGTGTATGAAGTTACCTACTTTTGAATTTAATTCTTTCAACTTTATCTTATGTTAACCTAAATACCCGTAAAATGCGAAGGTTTATCTTTTGCGAAAGTAGTGCCATCTGTTCATTTAAGAGTTACAAAGGTTATTTTAACTTTCTTAAAACTTAGTCATTTGTTGCGGACTAACAACGCGCTTCCAGTATAGAAGGGTATGCAGGTAATTCACAGAAGCTCCTAGATACAGCAGAACTCTACATAGCATTAGTGTTAACAATTAAAAATTAGGTTATGTTATTTTTAAATGGCTAAATTTATTACATGGCTAAGCAGCGATCAGTTGAAATTTGGAAAGAAATTAAATCTCTTCTCGGCGGGGGGGGATTCCCAGCAATTCTCAGAATAATTGTGTATTTTGTAATAATGAACATTTGCTTTTATTTTTAATTTATTTTTTATAGTAATTCATTCTACCAGTTTTATCTTTATCAATAATTAATTCACGTACACTATTACATAGTTGTGGATTTAACAGGTTTATTATTTTATGCACCATTTGGTAAATCCATTTGTAAAGTTTTGTGCCATTTGGTAAAAAACTAATAACCTTTTGTAAATGAGCATCAGACTTATGAAAATAGCTTAACAAGAAACAGAGTTGCAGGTTGTCCTGATTACAAAATGTTGTCACATTATAGCGGACGGAAATTTTTGAAGTTCCTTATCAATTTAATTTTATTTTGAAAGTTTGTAGATAATACATTTTCTAGGCCCTGCGAGCGAATTTTTTAAGATGCTCTGTCAGTATTGAATTTTATACTCTCATGTCCATAAATTAAGGATAATGCAAAATCAGGCAAAGGAAGAGTTGGAAGCAAAACAAATTTGACTTATTTGTAAAGCTTATTTATTAAACAAAAGGTAAAGAGAAAAAAAAGATGCTATATGTTTGATATTATTAAAAAAATTAGCGGTTTTTTCTCCCTGGAGCAAATTTCAAAAAATCCTAGTTACAAAAAACCAATATTACATGGTTGGTATGATTGTTAATACATTGTATGTCTCCCAGACGATGCAATACAGTCCGTACAACGCCTAGGCATGCTGAGTATCAAATTATCGATCTGATCTTGTGGGATATTACACCACTCAAAAAGCAATGCTCTCCGAAGTTCCGGTAGACATGTAGGAAGAGGTTCACGGGCTGCAACTATGTCCCACGCGTGCCCTACTGGATTCAAGTCAGGTGAGAAGGCTAGCCAGTCCATACGGGTGATATCCTCCGATTGAAGGCATTCGCTTACGATGTTTGCACGGTGAGGACGGGCGTTGTCATCCATAAACACAAATTGTGCGCCCATGGCGCCCCGAAACAAACGTATATGTTGTTCCAGAATGACGTCCCGATAGATTTGGCTTGTCATGGTTCCAATTTGAACATGCAGGTCAGTTCTGGAACCCAGAATAATTGCACCCCAAACGAGAACTCCTGCACCGCCGTAACGGTGTCGTTCAATGATGTTTTCTTGGTGGTAACGGGTATCTGGAGCTCTTCATATGAAAGTCCGGCGAGAATCAGACTGCAATCTAAACCTGGATTCGTCGGAAAACATCATACAAGCCCACTGTTGCGGTGTCCACACTACATGCTCTCTACTCCAGGCTAACCGCAGGCGACAGTGAGTTGCAGTAAGTGGAACGCATCTGGTAGGTCTACGAGCATATAGACCAATCTTCCCTAAGCGTCAGTACACGGTTTGCCTTGAAATCATCGAACCAGTGGCTGAAGAGAGCTGACGAGACAGGTCTGAGGCTGTGCTCCGCCTGTTTCTTTTAGCAGTAACTGCCAAATACCGGTCCTCATTCGGCGTTGTAACACTGGGGAGACCTGTGCTTTAACATCTACTCACATTACCATCATCTTGGAATCGTTGCCAAAGTCTGGTGATGACACTCTGGGTAATTTCAAGTTCGTCTGATACTTCCAGTTGGGTACGCCCACATTCCAGACGGCCGATAATTCTACCACGTAAAAAAGCATCCAAATGCGTCCTTTGTATCATAACTATTCGGTCATTGCACTGCTTTATGAAGCCAGTTTTATGAAGGGTTACAGAAGTTGATTGTAAGTGCTGATAGAAGGTGTTTAAAACTTTCGTACAATTTGTTTTCAAGACATACGTGTTTCTATGACTTCCAGAAGACGAATCGAAGATTCTGAGCGCTGGCGTGATGTGGGGGGCATTGAAGCAGGACAGTCGATCACAGATGTTGCTCTTTTCTTCGGCGTTCATCATTCTGTAATTTCACGTTTATGGAAATAATTCCAAACCACACAGATAGGTGTCCGAAGGCCCGTAGCCGGTCGCCCAAGGGTTACAACTCTCGCGGAAGATCGATATATTGCTATTGTAGCCAAGCGGAATCGCAGAGCGACCTCCACACGTGTGACATCTATGGTTACAGCGTCCATTGGTAAGGCGATATCTGCAGCTACTGTACGCCGAAGATTACATATGAGTGGACTGTTCGCCCGGGTACCTCGAGTTTGTATTCCTCTATCCGTCCAATCAAGAGAGGCACAATTACAGTGGTGCCGGGAACATGTGAATTGGAATTTTTCTGACTGGGGCAATATCATGTTTACTGATGAGTCAAGATTTGCTCTGGAGCCAGATGACAAGCGTATAAGGATATGGCGTGAACAACGAACACGCAATCAGTCCAAAAACATCACCGAACATCACGCATTCCGAGGCGGAAGCATTATGGTGTGGGCAGGAATGATTTCATTAGGATACCGCAGCGACCTGCACACCTTTAAATGGGGTTCTTTGACGGCTGTCCGGTATCAAGATGAAGTCCTAGAACCCATTGTAAGATTGTACACTGCAGCAGTTAGCCCTACTTTGTTTTAATGGACGATAACGTACGTCCCCATAGAGCTGACATCGTCGATGACTACCTGGAGAGTGAAGGCATTGTGCGTATGGCGTGGCCAGCATATTCGCCCGACCTTAATCCCATTGAAAATCTTTGGGATGCTCTGGGCCGTGCTGTATCTTCACGTTTCCCACCTCCAGCCATTCTTATTGAGCTGGAAACTGCACTACAAGAAGAATGGCGATTGCTTAATCCTGTGGTGGTTGACCACCTAATTGAAAGCATGGTCACATGGTGTAAACTTTGTATACAGATGAGGGGGATCATATACCCTATTAATGTCCTTTTTTTCATTTTATGCTGTTTATTTTCACTTTATACATTATTCTGTTTAAGCTCCAGTATGTCACTATCTGATAACTTACAAAAATTTAATATTTTTTTTATTTCTGTGTATAATTACTGATTTTGTTTTATGCATAAATATATATGCTACTTTCCTGCCGAATTTTGTGTCAATCAAACCAGTATTTGTTGATTTTTTTGCATTTTACATCTTCGTGCTTTACTTTTGGAAGTGAGTGTATTATTGGCTTGCACTATTTAAGAAAATTAATTACATGATATTTTGGACGAGTTGTTCGCTATTTATATTTTAACCGAATGATATTAATAAACAAAAGTACTTTTAGCACTTCAATAACTTTTTTAATACACGGCAAAAACCTTGAATAAAGTAAATCCATCGTTCAAAGCGATAATTGCTATTACCAATATTCATGTTCTCTAATAAGACCATCTCCACAGAAAACCAAAATCCTCTAGAACCACCGTTTTGTCTTCTTACAAAAAAATTCTCTATTAATACATTTTTGATAAATATTAATAATTAATTCTTCTGCAGACCACAGGAATAAAAAAGTATTTCATATAATTAAGATGTGACATACGCGGCTTTGAAAAACGGAACTTGGGATATCTCCAAAAAATTACATAATGTTTTGAAGTTTGACAAAAATGATCTCGAAAATGGGCGCTATGTGCTTCGGAAGCTACAGGTGATTAACTGTAGAGTTAATATATGACTCACCAGAGAAGAAAAAATGTAGACTTCATAGATTTAAAGGCTGCTACTTTTCAAATACGAAATTTTTTGTCTATTCACGGGATTACTTTCGACGTGATGAGTACGTGAAATCTTTTTCCTATTTTCTATGATTTCATTTAAATTAAGAAATAGCGCCCAATAGTTTTCTATTAGATTTCTATTTATTTATGCGTAATTATAATTAAATAAAGCTTAGTAATAAATGTACGATAGTTATTCTGTTTGATTTACTATTGTCATTTCTTTTATTACGATAACTTTTTTAAGTACCGCCCAACCAGATAGTGGTTAATGACTCAGATTGACGTACTGGAGAGCCTGTGTTCGAATCTCGGAGAAGGCATGGATGTTTATAAATGTATAGTCTGTGTGCTAAATATGCAACGAGCCGAGAGGCCTCTTCAGAGGTTGATGGTAGAGGAAGAGGGGTGGGAGACCCTTGGACCCGTTCTTCCCGGGATGCTCTGCATCAAAACTGAGGACGGAACTGAGTCCCCAGTTTTGATGCAGATATACGTCACCAGACAGGTCAGCACAAGACAGCAGACAGGACGTGACCATACAAGACACAAGACAGCAGACAGCGCACAAGACAGCAGACATGTCCTGTCACCTGTATGGTGTTCAAGGCTCTTGTCAACGGCAGGCTCAATCTTGTACTCCTTGCCGAGATGAATTTCGTGGCCTTGTTCTGATGTCGCTGTCAGACAAGTGAGATAAGAGACAGTAACACTTTTTTAAAGTAAAATTTGTTGTTATTTGGTTTTCTAGTTGGTTTTTAGGAGATCTATTTTCCTTATTGCTTCAGAAACATTGTTTGGGAAATTTATCCAAACGTTATCTGAAATAGCTCGTTCTTTGCCAGTCACTCAAAATTTCATCAGACTTAAAATTTTTTAGGTATTTCACAAATCAATTAGGTGATTAGGATGATAATTGGACCTATTAAATGATCATATGATATATCTGTCCATTAGGTGATTAAATAATATTTAGGTCTAGTAAGTGCTCAAGATAACTATTAGAATCCAGTACGTGACTAGGGCAAAGGCTGAATTCCATTAAGTTATCAAGATAATAATTCAATCCATTAGATAATCAGAATAACAACTGGATCACTTGTGTGACCAGGATAAGAAGAAAACTCATTAAATAATCAGGACACTAAGTGATTAGCACAACAACTGAGGTTCATTGGCTAATTAGAATAATAATTGTGTTCCTTATCTTCACTCAGACGGTGGTTTTAATGTCATAAGTGATTTAACAGCTTCGTTGCTAAGCAACCAGCTCTTGCTATATCACAAAACTGGTTTAAGGATTTTACCTTAAAGTTCTAACTTTTCAAGTTTATGCCAATTTGGTATAAGAACCACCTATTACAGCGAAGTAAATATTGATCGATGGTACTACTGAATTTCCTACACATTTCCGCATCCGCTGCTTTCCCTTTCCTAATAGCCTATGGTTTAAACCCTCGTAAATAGGTGTGAACAGGCTTAATGGTTTTAATGCCTTAAACTAAAGCTTAATAGCAACAAAACCGTCGTCTGAACGAAACGAATCCTTAGGTGATCAGCATAACGTTGATCCCACTGGAAAATGAGGATACATTAGGCGATTAGAACAATGATTGTAGCTCATTAAATACTCAGGATAACAGTTAGTTCCATTGGATAATAATTGAGTCCGTTAGGTGATCAAGATAACAGTTGGATCTATTAGGTGATCAGGATAACAATATTGTTACGTTTTTCTTCCTCCTTACGAACGTTCGTTAAAGGGTTCGTGGATTTGGAGAGAACAAAGACGACACTTGATGGAGTATCGAAACACACTTTATTGGCCAGTATTTTTCAGCACAGCTCCAAAATCCCGTTTACAATCGTCGAAGAAAAACTATAAACACGCTGAGACAATCAGCAACACAGCCTTCAGGCTATCAGGTTATAACGGTGAAGACGACTTCACGGCAAAGCACCAGAGTACAGCTCCTGACTCTGCTCGGTCGTTCTCGGAACTCCAGGTACTCTCGAGACTCTTCACGCTACAACTCGAGATGCACTCGACGATACGCTAGTGTACAGCTCCCGACTCGGTTCAGTCGTTCCCGGAGCTCAACACACTCTAAGATAAAACTCGACGATGCACTGCCTCGCGATACACTAAGAGACTCGGCTCGATGTATTCGACGATCAACTCGGCACTAGACTATGCACTGACTCCGCAATGACTCTTAACTGATTCCCTCGCCGCGTACCAGCAGGGTCTATATAGCTTTGGGCTTGTGTTCGAGAACATTCTGGGCTAAACCAGTAAGAATTCGTTCCAGAAGATTCTCCATCCATCCATGGCATATCGCCAATTTTGTCACCAAATGGGCGAATTCTCGCCAAATATGACAAACCTGCCTTCCTTGCCATTTCCTGGCAACCCTAAACCTGCTTTGCGAGGAAGCTACATTACCGCTCCTGGACATTTCGTAACACTGTCTTCTCCCAAGGACTACACTTTCCAGGCAGTACAATCCTTGATCAGAAGCATAATTCGATACAAACAAAAGGTAATAAAACAAGCAAATAACATAACTAAAGAAACACATATTTACACTATGTTCAACTTATATACACAAATCAACACATAGCAATTTTAATAACAACTTTCCATTTCACATTTAAACATTAACCTCATTGGCATCAGATCGCAATCTTGATTGCCTTATTCTGCATAATCTTGTTTCATTTTTTAAAACAGTTAAAATGACTAATTCATCTAAATTCACAAATACATACATTATACAAATAATTAAAAATATGTAAATTATGCAAATTTTCACGCTTATACCACTTAGTTATAAAGAAATTGACGTTTAAATTGTGTTATATTTTTGCAATATTTTGATATTTTAAAGGTACCTTAAGGTATTTTCCATTTTTTACGCATAACATAAACATTTTCTGAAAATCCATATTTTTTGTAGTCCGGTAGCTTAGAATTTTATAAAACAAATTCATAATCAAATCGCTGTTGCAAGTTATCGAAAAATAACGAAGGTGTGATTTTTGCGCAAATGCCACTAAACTATACAAATTGCTATTGCCCATCCAACAATGAATGTTTCTCTTATGCTGAATGTACCCGATTTTCAATCGGTGTGGAACTGCTATGTGTGGAAATACTGCCAATGAGCTGTCTGGGATGCTCTGGACGCAAACAACAAAAAAAAAAAAAAAACACTCCCTCTGGAGACCAAAGCTTGGAAGCGCTGTGTCAGTCGTAGTGCGAGGTTGACACCTCATTTTATTCTTACATCCATAGAATCACCAGATTACCAAATGCGTCCATTAGCTGATCAGGATAATAATTGGGTCCATAAAATGATCAAGATAAAAAATGGGTCCACTAGTTGACCAGAATAATAACTGGGTCAATTAGGCGATTAGGATAATAACTAGGTCCACTAAACGATCAGGATAATAAATAGATCAATGGAGTGATCAGGACCGTTACTGAGTCCATTAAATGATCAAGATAAAAAATGCGTCCATTAGTTGACCAGAATAATAACTGAGCAAGTTAGGCGATCATGATAATAACTGGGCTCATTAAATGATCAGGATAGCAAATGGGCGCATTAACTGATCAGGATAACAATTAGGTCCATTAAATGATCAAGATGGGTCCATTGGGTGATCAGGATAATAACTGAGTCCATTAGATGATCAAAATAAGAATCGGATCTGTTGTGTGATCAAGTTAACAACCAGGCCCATTAAGTGATCAGATTTAAGACTGGACAAGGACTGAAGAAGTTTTGAATTCGCAAATCCTTGAGAAGATCTTTCCTGTAATTATGCTTGGATTTTTTTCCCCAACTAATAACACTGCTACAAAGATAAACAAGGGAAGTGTTTCCATAGAAATATAAAACTGAATGAAAAATTTTGCTAGGGATTCTGCGATTAATGTTCAGTGGGTTGCTAATGGAAGCTATTCCGCATAAATTAGCATATTTGCTCGCTTTATAACAAACCATGATTGAAAAAACTCGGGAGAAATAATTCTCTTTTACCGAAACCGTAGTCCTCGATAATGATCAGGGCTGGCGCGTAATGTTTAGTGGAACTGCAGAGACTTGCGAGACGTGAAAATACATTCGTGTGCCTGATTTAGGAAATTTTAATTACCAGGTGATTAAAGTGCTCCTTTTTACTGACCCTTTACCTTTACACTTTGCACTTTTTACTTTTATCAAATAATCTCCAAACTCCATTTTTTTATCCTCTCACTCCGAATTCATTAAAGAGGTTCTGCAAAGAGGATCAAATTACTTGCGTAGTTCGAATATTTCAATCTAGCATCCAAATTTTCTCCCACGTACTACAGAAATTTCGATCAATGAAATTTGGTTGGGGACCAGCTGATGTAGGCTACGGAAAAACGAAAATGGGGGATGGGGGTCACAAAAGGGGGATATCCCGAAAGGGAGAGCCCAGAGACTACATGGTCCGCTATGGCAAACAGGCACGCGCCAGCCCTGATAATGGTAAATTTTGTCGTTGCCCCGCTGGGCGTTGCCGTAGGGCCCTCTCCATCTTTTCTCTTTCCGCATAATTTGGGTGTTTCGCTTCAGTAGTTGAGTGGGAAACAGATGTACGCCAAAAGGTCACTATCTTGGTTTATTTATCGTCCTAATTGGCGAGTGAGTAATTTAAAATTAATGAAATTCAAACTTAACGTTATACTTTTCCTAGAAACGAATGTCTTTTTACAAAAAAGTGAATAAATGATATGCTAAACTTTAAATGCACTGTGCATGTATCAGGTTTTAGAACTAATTTTTGTAAAAAAAATTCAGCAAATTTGCTAGATGATCAAGGCTTAATTTCTAAAATTAGATGTGTTTTAGCCGTATGGAAAGCAATCAGGAAAGAAGAATAAAAATAAAGGGAAAAAAATCTGAAATGTGTCCGATTTTAAATTACCTCTAAGGGAGCGTCTTTTTAATGTTTTGTGTGTTACCTTTATTTATTAAATATCATGTTCTTCCCACTTAAACCACAAAATTCAGCTCAAGAGCAATATCGCAAAATAATTTTAGTATGAGCATATCTTTAGAATTTCCGGTACACAGTCTCACGCGCTAGAGATAAAAATGTTTTTTCTGTACAACGTTGCCATTGTTCGCTTTGAAATCGTTGAGTTTGTTAATCAAAAATTCGTTAAAGTTTTATAAAATATGAAATAGATAATAAAACAAATTACAAATTACAAATTTGGGCTTCCAGATGCGCCTTCAGGGACAAAGCCCCTTTGTACTAAAAATAAATAATAAAATAATGAAAAATTAAAAAAAAATTTTTATTAAAATGTAGATATAAATAAAATAAATTGTTAGATTAATGAGAAATAGTTTAATAAAATAAAATACCAGACCTTGTTTTATCTGGGACTCCAACTGGAATTACAATTTTGCTCAAAAAGGAGAACTATTCCATCGGTCTCCAGTTGAATTTAAACCTTGAATATACAGTAAAATGTACTAACAAATAATACATAATGACATCAACAAAGATCATTCTTTTTCCAGCAATCCAATGAATAAATAAATAAATAAAGAAGTAAAATGGTTCAAGCTTCTCTAACAAGAATAAAGAGAAGCTAGAAACAATATGAAAGCATAGAAGGCAATTTTAACTGAAATAACCAGGCCAATAATTTATTCATGAAAACTAAGAGATAAGGAAGGGTCCAACATTATCCGACCACGATCCTTTACCGATATTATTCTAGCTATCTAGCAGAATATGACAAGAGAAAAAATTTCCCCCAAATGCTAAAGGGTTGATCTATAAACTGAGAACAAGCGTAAAGTTCTGTAAAAGTGACAGTTTTCATATCAAGAGTTTACATCGCTCCAGAAAGTCTATAGGTCATCTTTTCTGTAGAAAGTAATTAGCGACGGACGGATATGACCACGTGATCACTTCTATTATTTTCGGAATAAAAAATTTACCCACTTTCATATATTCATTCCTCTTCCTGAAAAATAATAATTTGACGTATAGAAGGGAGTGCTTTTCTCCAAACCTCAACCTCCATCAAAGGGTTTTTTCCCCAGCGAAAGGCAGGTATGTATTTATTAGTTAGAATCGCTTTCTAAGGTTTACTTACTCCTAAATTAAAATTTTTCAAGACGAAAAGAATTTTATGCTTTTTTGACTCAATTACATAAAAGAAGTGCCAAAGAAATCTCGCAATTTGAGCCTTGTAAAGGATAATTGATAGCATTTATTATTGTGGTATCTTAACATATTCCTGTTAAACTTGTACAGTCATTAGGTTATTTCGAAGTAGCAGACGGGAAAAATGAGCAATGCTTTCACTGGGACTCGAACTTCGAACCTTTCGAATGCGCGTCGAATGTGTTGATCATCACACCACGAATCATACTAAGAAAGCGGGAGAAATACCTTATATTCCCCCCTTTTAAAGGGCGACTGGAGAGTAGGCGACCCAATTGCCAAATCCGAGTGGTAAAGAATTACCTTCTACTACCTCTTTAGTTTGGGCACCACTGTAGAGTCATTAGGTTATTTCGAAGCACGAGACATAAAAAATGAGCAATTCCCTCGTTGGGACTCGAACCTTGAACCTCTCGAATACGCATCGAGTGTGCTGACCATTATACCACGAAGGCATGCTAAGAAGGCGGGAGAAATGCCTTATAAACTAGGAGAGATGTTTCCAAAGTTCTAGGAATTTAGGTACAGTTTCTTTTTAGTTCGTTAGTTTTCATCAACGTTGCGATGCACTTTTTCAGCAGAATCCCCATTTAACTGAATACAGTTATCGCAACGGAAAATTAATTTTTTAAGCCGTCCTCAAAGAACGTTTTCGGTGTCTCCTATCTCTCCCTCTGTCTCTTCATGGCATCGTTAAACTCTCAGATCGAACACTCCGCAAATGTTTCTTTTAAATGTGAGAAAAGGATACTTTTCGCAGACGTTGAACCGTTGCTGAGGTTTTCACACCTTTTTTCTACACTCGCACATAGATGAAAAAAAAAGAGAGGGAAAAAAGAGAAAAAGAAAATGATTGCGCTTCGTATCTTCCACGGTTGCAAAATCAGTGTCATAAAAATGTTCCTGTATCAGTCAGCGAAACACATTTGAACTAAGCAGAATTCCGCACGGTAGTTGCATAAGCATGTCTTCTCTGGCCGATAGCATTGTATATAAATTCTAGGAATTCAACTATTTTATTTATTACATGCTCCGCTAAGGCACAAGTGACGGAAAAAGAAGAATGCCCCCCTGGAGGACTTTTTAAGGCAAGCTGGCTCGTATCCACGTTACACACGGGGGAAACCATGAAAACATCCATGCAGGCAAAGCCCGTTCTCTCTAAGAATCGAATCCGAATCGAACTACCAGTGTTCACCCGTTTTACCGCTCGGTCCTTGGTGGAAAGAGACACCCTACATGTCGTCTGCTTACGGATAGAATTTTCTACGCAACTGATAATTTATTTTGGTCCAATGAATATCTGTGGTCGTGCATTTGAAGTTGAACAGAGAAGAGCAAAAACGTTTTGTTGTAAAGTGTGTGAAATAATTGATTTCTTCTGACAAATTCTAGCTACAGAGGAAACATGATGGTTTGCTTTTGGTTGTTAAGGATTTGTTCAGACAAAACTGCAGTCATCTGCTTCTCTTGGAAAAGATTCACCGCGCACAAAAGCTTAAGTTTCTAGTAAAGAACACGTTGGTGAACGTTTTTGGAAAAGAATTTGTTCCTTTGAGACAATGGTGAACTGACCATTTCATAAAGATATAAAGAATTCCGGCTAAAGATACCGGCTTCTGAAAAGAATTCAGCTAGTTGAGCCAGTACTCCTACATAGTCAATACCTCTTCATAGAAGGTACTGATTGAGATTGAAAAAGTTCAATCAAATAAATGATTTCTTGTGCTCGGCAATGCATCGTCATACGATTTAATTTTTGTTAAGCAGTCTCTAACAAAGACAAATTTCCCAATTCTCCACCAGATATTTTGATTACCACATTTGGGTAGTGTAAATTACTTTTTCTTACCCAAAGTCTCACCTCAGAGGCTCTTTTTTTAATAGCTTTAAAGAAATTCAGAAAATATAAACGGATAGATTTAAGTCGTATTCCTAAAAGCGAGTTCTACGAAGGAATTCAACAGCTATATGAACGTGCCAAATGTTGTACTGACTTATAAGGATTGTATATTGCAGGTTAAGAAGAATGTTGTTTTCTTTAACTTTCGATTTTGTACAAACTTAGTCCTAAATTGCAGACTACTCCATATTAGGAAGTGTTATCCTTAACTATTAATAGGTTAAGTTAAGTCTTCGCCAAGCGTAATTTTTAAGGAAAAAAGCTGCAGTGTATTTCAAGATACAAACGAGGAGCCTGCCTCGTTCAGAAAGGAATTATTTTTCCTATGCGCAAGCATCGTGATTACCAGCTTCAATAAAACAGATATTTAGAGTCATCTGTTACACAAAACAGGAAAAAGTAAGTGAAAAATCAACAGCGAAAAAGAAACTAATTTATGAGATAAGAGGTAAATAATCTTGGTTAATCAGAATAAGCATTAATATCATTAACTAAAATAAAACGATTTTTTTAGTAGTGTGGAAGGATTCAAAAAGCGTTGTTTACTTCTTCAGCCGTTTTAGTTTGTTTTGGTTTATCAGATTCTTGCAAAACTCAGGAGGAAGTTTTACATGAATTCAGACTATCAGCGAAAATAAGCAGCTATAAACAATAAGAATGGTCCAAGGAGCAACAATAATTAGCGATCCGCAGTTTCCAAAAATATTTTCTATCCCATTAATTTTGGACTTCCAAGAATTATCTATATTTTATTCTATAGGATAGAAGGGAAAGAATTTAATGATTTTTCTTTTCCATTTAGAGAAATTATAATATAACTTTATTACATTGGAATTTTAAATGTAACTTATTTCCTTCCGCATTTTTCATATCCTTATTTTTCTAAGATGCTTTCAGGGTAAAAACAGCAAACTAGTACTCTTTTTGCGGAGAAAATAAAGGTTTAGTTACATTTCCTTGGATCATCTAAACAACCGGAAAAACCTGAACAGTTATGGCCTATAGATAGAGCTTGCTTAACTTCCGTATTACGAGCATTTGGTATCTCAATTAATTAACTTTTCAAACCAAGGAGTTTAAAGGCTTTTTGCAAAATGGCTAGCTGATGCCTAAAAATGAAATACAACTGCCAAGTTTGAGAAAAATGTATGAATGAATCATGGAAGCAGTATGGAAATTAACTTCATCGAAGATAGCCAATAAAATATTTAAGAAAATTAAGATTGATAGTGTCGTGGCTGCTTTTTAATTATGACATTAAAAAAGACAGATGAAGGCCTTTGCAGAGAGGACAATATATCCAAAGAAGAAAGTTAATAAATCATTAATATTAGGATTAATCATTCAAAATCACCTCCTTTAATTTCCGTTCCCCAAAGTGAAAATAGAATTGAAACCGAGGAAGAACATCATGAAGCGGATGCTGATGTGAAAACTTTTTATGACTTTTCATGGCCTTTTTTTAAAGCTGAAATAGATTTGATAACTTTTTTTTGAAACTGAAACTGCGAAGGTATAAGACGGAATTGAAAGTACACAGCTAATGAGACTCTGGCGTATCTTTATACCTCATTTCTGCTGAGATCATGGAGGTAGGAAGTAAGAGGAGAGGCTCTAACTGGTTTTTCCCATGCATTGCCTTGAAGCAGTGGCATTCCCTCGTGGAGACCAAAACATTCAGTGACTTGCCCTTAAGATCAATGGGTTTTGACATGATCGGAAATGTAAATATTTTGTAATTACGTCATAAATATACGCATAAATGTATATATTTTCTTTTTTTACAATATTTCAGAGTCCTAAGTATGTGAAAAGAATATAGGTTTAAACAGCATTTCATTCTGAAAGGAAGCAAATGCTAAACTTTTCCCAGAACAGTTTAATTTGAATAAAATATTTTCACAAGTTTTCGTTAATTACATTAGAAAATATTTTAAGGTAATTCGATTTTATTCGGTTAAGGATTACAAAAATTAGAATCAAAGTTTATTGTATTATTAATATTAAAATTACGCATTATTTCTTTTCTATTTATAGAACTTCTTCCTGAAATACTTTCTCAAATACGAGATGAATTTTTTAGCTCTTAGGCCTCTTTTAAATCCAAAAGCAGAGTGAATTTTATAATTAATGCTCTGCTAGGTTCATTTGAAATTAGAGCACCTCTTATTTTAATACTGAAATACGTTAAGTATTGATGCTGATTTCAATGTACTTAAATTTCTATAAATATTTATGAAAGGGAATAAAAAGAAGGATTTTTTAAATATTATTTAAAACTTCTAACTGAGTTACTATAAAATGTGAAAAAATAATAATAAATCTTTTAATACTTATAAAATTTTATTACCCTTAATTTCAACAATACATATTCTAAAAATTCTTCTTTGCTATTTCTTAAGTACGTATCTTATACAATTTGCTTTACAACGACTTTTCACAGATTTCTTTCCAGTATGAACAATGCTTACTTAAATAATTTTCCAAGTGTATTTGTCAGCAGAATTTCAATTTATGTTTACAATTAAATGTTAGGGTTATTATAGATTTAAATAATATTTGTAATCATTATAAATTTAGATATATTTCATAACTAGATTTATGCACAGTAACTTTCACAGGAGTTTATGAATGAATGAATCCTTTATTTTCAAATACATTTATAAAAAATTTAATAATATTTACGCATTTTTTAAAGGCAAATACACGCTTTTTGCAAGGATAGGCATAAATACCCATATATATTTCATATTTTTCATTTTTGGCGTGTGCAAATCTTTAATTTCTGCGCATTCACGATATTTTTCGAGTAATTTACAATAATTTAACATATGCCAGAATTTTTTACGTAAGAAATATGTATGCATAGAATTTGAATGAAAATTACATGCAATTTTAACACCCATTCAAAGGTCAGTTTCCTTCGAAATTCCTCCACGATGGCATCTCTCCCTTAAACAGACAGCCCTTGCATGCCTTACACTATTTAATAAAAAGTTAACCTGACCTTATATATGTTTAATTACAAATACTTTAACATACATAATTTTATATTTACATTTAGCCATAAGTGTCAAACTTTTGACTTAAAACACGCATTAGGATACATTCATTATCAAATTCAAATTTCTAGTAAATATATATTGGCAGAGTCTTCAATACCTCTCTTAGCGATTTTACCCAGTTTAATAGTTCTCTGATAGTGTAATAAAAAATGACTATCCATTTCATATTTAAATACTAAACTCATTTTCATCAGATCCCAGTCTTGATTGCCTTACTATGCATAATATTAATTCATTTTTTAAAACAGTTAAAGCAACTAATTGATTGAAATTCACAAATGCCTGAAATTTTCATACTGAGAGATAATCCAGAAGGTAACAATATGCATTAATAACATCGATGATGCTTTTTCCATGTCTTGAAACTCTTTCTAAAATAGCAAACCACTACTCCAGTAAAAGTATTTGATAACAAAGATTTTTCATTCGTAATTTTGTACTACATTTAGTCATCAATTAAGCATGTTGCCAGATAAAATTTTAAAAAAGAGAGACGTTACCTTTTTTCTTACAACTCTATTGATCACTGACCATGAAATAAGATAAGTTTTGTATACAACTGACTCATAGATACTAAATTATTTACAATATTTTTACAAAAATAAGCGAGCACGAACCTCGAATTTCAAAGAAGAAAAAACTTGGGTGAAAACTACCGGGAAGAAAACATTTAACAATCTAGAATCAATACCATTCACGACCGGACCTCCTTCGGCAGGATACATAAACGTTTTCACCTCCGTCGATCACCCTGTTTTTAAATTCTTAATAAGTTGTCTTGATGATGCGGCACGTTCACATGGTCACACCATCTTGACCACACATGGTACTTCACCCGATCTGGCAAATGTTTCTGTCTTCTGTTCCACAGATTATGTAAAACTGTATATAATTTTACACAAATGTGTGGTTACGAATGAAGGAAAGGTTAACTTATTAGCATATATGTCTATGTATTTACTAATTTTAACGAGGATTACACGATTTGGTGGTAATTTCATTTTTTAGTGAACTCGAAGGGTAATCACAAAGTGATTATTTTTCAATTAGATAAAAATAAAATAATGAGTTTAAAATGAGAAACTATTAAACCTCTCTTCCAAAAAATTTTAAAAAGTATATGTTTCAATACCATGTGGAGGACAAAAAATGTATTTTTATTTAAAACATTTTGATATTTGGAACATAAAATAAAAGTAGCGAATATTCTATCAAGGGCATCGAAAGAAGTATAAAAAATTTCACGTTTATAACCACTTAGATATAAGGAAATTGAGCTTTGAAATGCTTTATATTTTTGTTTTGAAACAAATTTATAATCAAAGATTTTAATCAAACAAATTTATAATTTATATCAAATATATATAAATAATAAATTTATAATGTTGCAAGTTGTCGAAAAATAACCGATATACAATTTTTTTTCTTAAATGCCACTAAATTATACAAATTGCTATTGCCCATTCAACAACGTATCTTTCTTTTATGCGGAAGCGTCCCCGATTTTCGATTGATGTGTAACTGTCATGCGTGGAAATACTGCCAAAGAGCTGTCAAGGATGCTCTGGACGTAAACCAAAAAAAAAAAATCTTCTGGAGACCAAAGCTTGAAAGCACTGCTTCAGTCATAATGCGGGGTTGACGCCTTCTCTTATTCTTACCTCTATGGCTGAAACGGAGTTTCTTTCAATGAAGCAGAAATCAATTAAAAGTGTTTATTTCTTTGTTGGAGGCAGTCCACCAACCTAACCACAAGTGGCCCTATGGTTTACTTAGGCTGTCCTAGTGACATGCACAAGCACAGCATACTGTTACGAAATGTACAGGCGCGGTAAGATAGCTTCCCCGCAAAGCAGGTTTAGGGTTGCCATAAAATGGTAAGGAAATGCAGGGTTGCCACATTTGGCGAGAAATCGCCCATTTGGCGTCAAAATTGGCGATATGCTATAGACGCATGGAGAACCTTCTAGAACGAATTCTTCCTGGTTTAGCCCAGAACGTTCTCGAATACAAGCCAAAAGCTATATAAACCCTGCTGGTACGCTGAGAGTTAGTTGGCGTTTCGTCTAGCGAGCTGATAGTCAGTCAGTAAGCGAGTGTCTAGTTGGTCCTCGACTACATCGAGAGCGTTTAGTGTATCGCGAGATAGTGCATCGTGGAGTTTTATCTTAGAGTGTGTTGAGCTTCGGGAACGACTGAACCGAGTCGGGAGCTGTACTCTAGCGTATTTTGGAGCTGTCTTGTAAAATACTGGCCAATAAAGTGTGTTTTGATACTTCATCAAGTATCGCCGTCGTTATTCACTCCAAATCCACGAACCTTGAAGAAAAAAACGTAACAATACACACTAAAGCAAAATTCCCACAGTTGATTGATTATTATTGATATCATTCATAATGTTTCCTAATAGACTTCTCGCCTCGTCAAAAATTTGATAAAATCCATTCCACGTTAAAAATTCCATTTATGATAAAAATCTTTTAGATCGGGAAGGTCTCTACGAAGTGTCAGGTATCTCCAATGTCATTGCAGCTGCCGCAGAGGTCAGAGTTTTGAAGATTAAATCTTTTAAAGTACGCAGGAAAACGGCCATGGCTTTCTAAAATTTGATTTAAATCTATGTCACTGTATGTTTGTTCTTTTTTTTTAATTGCTGCCAGTGTCATATAGTTTTAATTTTTATCAGACATTTCCCAAATTTTTTAAGATTTAATTTTTAAATATGCTAATGAGTTACTTCATTTCGGTGCAATCCTAAATACCTTTGTCAAAGGAGATAGTATACTAAATAATCTATTAGAAAATAAATTATTATGTAATATTGATATATATATGTGTAGTACTTTTATTTGTTTTAAAATTTTATGGCAAGCGCGTCGGGAAAAGAAACGATAAGAATTGAGACCTACGGAATTATGTAGATTATTATCTATTTTTATCTGTTAAAATTGTTTTTTCGCTTTTGTCTCAATTATTGTCCTTTGACGAAATGCGTAATGGAGTTTACCTATGTACGAGCTAAAGTGCTTTTCCCTTGACAAGTCTACAAAAAGCTCGACGTAGGCTAAATTGCCATTTTTTATATTTTTTCTGGCTTTTTAATTTTAATTATGATTTTATGATTGTGCTTTAAATGTTTTTTTACGTGTTACGTTTTTTTAAATGTTGACTTTCTTAAATACCGGTATTTAGTTTTTAGTTTTTTTGCGTTATTCTTTTGAGTAATTAATTTGTTTAAAATTTTTATGCCTTAGTAAATGGGTATCAAATTTACTTTTAGGCGATTGCCTTTAGAATTTTTCTCTTTTTGCTAGGAACAGCATGTCTATCATTTACTTTTAGGCGATTGCTTTTAGAATTTTACTGCCTTAACTTGGCTTTAATCTTAATTTTGCAGCTCAATGCGCAAAATTCTTGACTAAAAGGTCTCTTGTTCATCTACTACTTTCTATCAACTATATATATATATAGAGAGAGAGAGAGAGAGTCTCATCAAAAGCGCAGTATTTAATATACATAATTATAACGCTTTATTTTCAGAAAATGGAAAATATCTTTACATACTTAAAACAGGCAAATATTCCCGATTTACAAATGAAAAATAATGTCTGTCTTATGTCTTCCACGACAGGTGTATCCATGTCTTTCAATTTCTGTCTATCAAGGTGGCTAATAACATGTTCAATTTCCTCTTTAACGTCTTTTGTTATTTTTTTAAGTTCGGATTTTATGGCACTTGCAATAACAGTATCATGCACAACAGCGATGTTTTCAACAGACCGGCTGGATCGACAGTATGGTAATTTAAAGTCAGTTGTCGAGGCAATGTCCTCAGATTTCTTTACCATTCTGCGAACTGTCGTTTCATTAGGTACACTTTCACCTCCAAAGACTGAACGAAGCTTCCTAACAGTCTGTGCGACACTCATCATTTTCAAAAGCTTTCACATTAAATTCGTTTTTCCTTTCTGTTACTCTATATTTACTAAATCGCAATACAGTAAGGAAATATAAGTGATAAAATATAAGTGTCATCAGGTCAAATAAAGCTCTACGTTCTTAAATCGGAACATGTATCTGTTGTATGTAGAGCAGAGGGCACTTAATATGATCGCGGTTAATGTTATAATTCGGATGTTGTTATCGAATTGTCGAAATCCCGCCCGTTTATAAACCAAAATACAGAAAAGACATCCTTATTTTGATCAATAATTCGGATAATATGATCAAAATCACATAAAATAGGCCCACCAGCTACCGAGCGGTAAAGTCGATAAGCCCTGTTAGTTCGGTCCCGGATTCGAATCCCAGCGAACAGGCTGGCTGCATGGCCTTATCGTGTTTTTGTAACGTGTATACGAGCCAGTTTCCCTTAAAACGTCCTCCACGAAGGCACATCTCCCCTTACGCAAATACGTCTTGAGTACTTTGCGTAATTAAATAAGCCAAACCAAACAGCATATATTTTTTAAACTGAAGTAAAGTCGTCAGATAAGTTTAAGATTAATTATAAAATTGCCCTAGTGACTGTGAATGTTGCCGAGTAAGGGATTAAAATACCGGTTTTTTATTACTTAGTTTCAATTCCAGCGAATCGTTTATAATAAGGCAAAAACAATTTTTGATATAAATTTTAATTAAAATATAACTCTATCGATTTTGAAGGCAGTCAGTAAATCGGGTGTAGTTTGGAGCTAAAAATTGTCTACAGATTTTTTATCCTCTAGAACAAAAAATTCCTCGCTTATAATACAAGGCAATAATATTTGGGGGCAACAATTTGAAAAATGAATACAACGCAGGGAAGTGTTAAAGTGCAAAATGCCGTTTCGATACTAATATTCCAATCGGAACTAACGTTCTTTTGAGTTAATGAAAACACTGAGTGTTATTTATTATAGAATGGAAGAAAATTTTCAAAAAGCACAGATTTTAAAGTTAAATATATTGGTCAATTTTTGCCATTTTCTATTCAAAATTTTGTGCTTGATTTTTTATTACGAGTTCACAGTTATCCCGAATGGAAGTCTCAAATCTGTAATGTTAAACATTCATCTTTTCGTCATTCAAAATATTTTTGTAAATGGAAGCCTCAGAAATATCTATGCCAAACTTTTGGCAAACTGCATTTATATTATTGAAGGAAAAAAAAAAAAAAACAGTGATTTTTGAAGTAATTTCTATTTTTATTCGTGGTTTACACGAATCGTTTTTCATGCCAGAATATTTAAAAATAACAAAATTTAATAAATTGTAAAGGCTATAGCCTCCGCTTAATGTGATAATATGTTAATGTTATCAACCGGATATCGTTATCGAATTGCCGATGTCCCGCCCGTTTGCGTAGGAAATAATGGAGAATATTTCGCTTATTATGTTCATCATTTCGATTAATATGATCGAAATATTAGAGAATAAATTTTTGAAGTCGAATCAAGGTCTTCAAATAAGGTTAAAATGCATTATAAAAATTGGAAAGTAGCAAATAAATGTCGCCAAATAAGGGATTAAGTCGCCAAAGAGCTTGGCTTCTATTTCTATCAACCGTTTAAAATTAGACAAAAGAGCAACCTCAGTTTGACTCAGATTTTGAATAACTACGTCGATTTTGTAGATGATAAAACACATATCTCTCTTCTTCAGGAGTAAAAAAAAAAGTTGCAGAATTTTTTCCCTTAATTCATTAAAAAAAAAAAAACTTGAAAGTATCTACGCCAGGTTACTTTTTTGCCTAATTTTGAATTTTGTATTGGCAAATTCTCTTCCAGTTACATATGCCTCTCGAGTACATTAGAGGTACGTCAAATAATTTCCAGAAGGTTTATGCGCGGCGCATAAATGAACTTTCGCATTAAACACATTTTCAACTACTCACGAATTAACTTTATAAGGTATTTCTCCAGCCTTCTTAGCGTGCCTTCGTGGTGTAATGGTCAAGCACACTCGACGAGTGTCGAGAGGTCCGTGGTTCGAGTCCCGGCGAAGGCGTTGCTCATTTTTCAAGTCCCCTACTTCTAAAAACCCTAATGTCTCTATAGCTTTTCCTAATTAAAAAGCTTTGAAAATGTAGAGTTATATGTTTTTAGCTATATTTATAGCAAAATAGTTCAATTCCATTTCTGTTTTAAAGAATTTTTTTTCTGATCGTTTAATGTTATCGAAATAACCGTGGAAAAACGTTATCACATTCAATGGTGCCTACTGTTTATATTATTTACCTTTACTCATTACACTATCATCAAATTTTTCAAAGCTGTCTAAAAATTTAGAGAAATACAAAACAAAGTTATTCTTTCTGAGAAACGAATAATGTCATTATACAATATACAATATTTCTATGCAAAAGTTCAAATTTTCAGTGTAACAAAAAAGAAGAGATTTAATCATTAGAATTTAAATTAATTGCACCTAAATATTAATTTGACGCATATCCCAAACCAGATTTACTTCGAAATCGATCAAAAATGGCAAAAAAACAAAAGTTGACGTTGCAAATAACCACAAAATATCACGTGGTATACTTCCCTCCTACGAAGGTTATCGCTTATCAATCTGATAACAATAATGAAAAGGAAAAGGGGGGGAAGTAATTTCTTCTGATTTTTTTTTTACCTCATTTCATTTCAGGATGGTAATTTCATCTTATCCTAAAGTATCAGTACGGAAAAATGCTGATGTACAATATATCCCTATTTATCGGTGTTTGTTTAATCCAGCTTAGTAAAAAAATTTAAAAAAACATTTTATTTTTAAATCTGAAATGTTTCACATTTTAACTGCCGCCCAGAAGTGTTTGTTAAGTTTTTTACAGATCCCTGAGCTCGCAGTCTACCAGTCTGCTATTATACTCACTCCTGCTAACCCACACTTTTTTTTTTTACTTTTTAGCTTTATTATTAAAAATAATTTTCATCGCATTTACGCCGTACACAATTCTACAGCGAAATTACAAATATTTCAAAAGCCTCATAGCAGTATGTGTTCAGAATTCCTGACGCAGCCTTAAGTGTTGGCAGACATTTTTTTTTTTTTCAATCTTTTCTCAGTTCCTCATATCAATGTCCAGTTTTCTTACTAAGATGGCTTTCAAAACAATTTTTTTGTCTGTCTATTATTAACGTTTTGAGAGTTTATTTATTACATATCACGTTCTTGGCACTTACGCCACATAAATTACGATTCAACAGCAATATCACAAAATATTTAAAAACAGCATATCTTTAGCTCAATAATGATAAACAATCTCCCGAGCAGGAAATAAAAATGTGTTACTCCGTACAGTGATACAACTGTTTTGAAATCGTTGAATTCGTTAAGGTTTTACAAAATATGAAGCAGGTAATAAAAGAAATTCGAAATTCAAATTTCGGGCTTCCAAGTGCCCATGTTCGCGTGGAGACTACATTATTCAAAATTTGATGGCTCTAGGTAGAGTTATTTTTTTAAATGCGAGAAACATACATACATTCATGCAAATTCTTCATTATTTAATTTCTTTAAATACAATACAGTGCGATAATGTTTGGCGGCAACAATTTGAAAAGTGAATCGGACACTTATAGTGAATCAAGGGAAAATGCCAAAACGAAAACAATAATCCTTCAGGGACAAAGCTCCTTTGAACTAAAACATAAAAGGAAATTTTAACGTCCGTTTTGGATTAAAAAAACACAAAGGGCTATTTATTATAGAATGACTGAAAATTTTCAAAAACTGCAAATTTTGAAATATTGGTTAATTTTTGCCATTTTCGATTTAAAATTTTGTGCTTGTTTTTCATTACGAGTTCACAGTTTTCCTCAATCGAAATCTAAGATCTTCAATGTTGAAAATGCCGAAACATTAAGTTTTTGTCATTCAAAATATTTTTATAACCGGACGTCTACGTCTATGGTTGCGAAAATAAAAGCCGGGGAAAGATATTTCTGGTTATAGTGTGTAGTAAAAATTATTACTTCAAGGAATGACAGAAACAAAAATTATTCTTTTACCAACCTAATAACGGAAAAAGATAAAACGGTTAAAGCGTCATTGATGATAATTAAGAAAATACTTAAAATATTGCAAGAAGTAAGAACATGAAAACAAATTTTAACGAAGAAATATGAGTATGAAAGCAGAAAGAAAAGTATGAAAAATTCTGTGATCACTATCACTTGCATATGTAGTTATAAGTAGGCTTACAGTAATATTTTTTGCTTAAAAAGTCGGGACATTTTTGAGAAAATATTCGCAACAGAGAATGAAATTTACCAGGAGAAACGTATGACTGAAAAATCTAAACAAGGAAGATATTAACATAAGCAACAGTAACTTAAAAGGAGTTTTTAATAATTCAAATGAACATGTCTTATTATTAAGAAGTTATTTATCATTAGTGTGTATTTACTTTAAAAATTCATAAAGGAATTTCTATTTCCCTTTGTGAACGCGATCATAAACGTTTTTAAAAAAAGAAAACTTTTTAATAACATATCATCTTTTTAGCCGAAAGGGCTATTAATTTCGTTTTCGAATTTTGCGTTGGTTCACTATTAACGGCGTTTCAATTCTCATACTGTTGCCACCAAACATTAGAACCCTACATTATATTCAAAGAAATTAAATAAAAAAAATAAAAATAAATCTGAATGCTTTCAGACTTTACATTACGCCCAAAGGGGCGTTTTTTTGCAACGTTTTGTACGCTACTTTTATTTATTAAACGTTATGTTCTTCGCACTTAAACCATAAAATTGAATTCAACAGCAATATCGCAAAATAATTTTAAAACGATCATATCTTTAGAATTTCCGACACACAGTTTCTCGCACTGAAGATAAAGATGTTTTTTTTTTCAATGTTGCCATTCCTCTCTCTGAAATTGTTGAGTTAGTTAATCAGGAATTTGTGAAAGTATTACAAAATATGAACTCGATAATAAAACAAATTCCAAATTAAGCCTTCCACATGCCCATACTCGGTGGAAGATTACATTATTCAAAATTTGATGGCTCCAGATACCTTTGTTTTATCACAATGTCAGAAACATACATACATTTATGCAGATTCTTCCTTATTTATTTTCTTTAAATGTAATGCAGGGCTATAATATTTGGTGGCAACAGATGAAAAGTGAATCAACGCAGAAAGTAAATCAATGTCATGCAGAAAGGGAATCAATCAATTTCTTTAATAGCCCTTCTGGACTAACGCCCTTTGGGCTAATAAAGAATCTGCATGAATGCATGCATATTTCCGGCATTGTGAAAAAACAACGGAATCTAGAGACATATAATTTTGAATAACGTAATCCTCCACTCAAATATGGGCATCTGGAAGCCAAAACTTGGAATTTGTTTTATTATCTATTTCCTGTTTTGTAAAACTAACGAATTTTTGATTAATAAACTCAAGGATTTCAAAGCTAGCAATGGCAACACTGTACGAAAAAAAAAAGTTTTTTTATCTACAGTGCGACAAGACTGTGTATTGGAAATTCTAAAGATATGCTCTTCTTAAATTATCTTGCGATATTGCTGTTGGATTGGATTTTATGGTTGAAGTGCGAAGAACATGATATTTAATAAATAAAGGTAACACACAAAACTTTAACAAAAATGCTCCTTTGGACATGATTTAAAATCTGAAACATTTGAGACTTTTTATAAGGGGCTTTGTCCCTGAAGGACTATTGTTTTCGTTTTGCAATTTTGCGTCGGTTCACTCTGAATGCCCGTTTCACTTTTCAAATTGTTGCCACTAAATATTATCACCCTGCATTATATTTAAAGAAATTATATAATGAAGAATGTGCATAAATGTATGTATGTTTCTCGCATTCCGATAAAACGACGGTACCAAGAGCCATCCAATTTTGAATATCGTAATCGTACTGCGAATATGGGCATCTGGAAGCCCAAATTTGGAAAATTTTTTTTCGTATCGATTTCATATTTTGTAAAACTTTAACGAATTTTTGATTAACAAACTCAAAGATTTCAAAGCGAGCAATGGCAACGTTGTACAGAAAAATCATTTTCAATTCCAGCGCGTGAGACTGTGTATCGGAAATTCTAAAGATATACTCAATTTAAAATTATTTTGCGATATTGCTCTTGAACTGAACTTTATGATTTAAGTGCAAAGAACATGATAATTAATAAGTAAAGGTAACACACAAAATGTTTAAAAAAAAAAAAAAACGCCCTTTTAGACGTAATTTAAAATCTGAAACCTTTCAGATTTTTTTTTTTTTTTTTTTTTTTTTTTTTTTTTTACAAAATAATCGCATTCTAAACTCAACATGCGCACCAACACTAAATGAAACAAACTGTCTAAAAAATGAAATAGAAATATTTGGATCTTGTAGACTAATTCACCGGCGACTAATATGTACAAAAATATTTTGCATTTCCTAAAACTAAAGCACATTTTTGGGTGTATTAAAACCGGCCTTTTTTTCGGGACACCTTATACACAGTCCAGTCACATTAATGTGACCACCACGTACTTTCCATGTCAGAGTTAAATAACCAATCACAGAAGGCAGGTGGCAGCACAGTGCAGTTGAGCGTATATAAAGGGTGTGTGAGGGCTTCGGAAAACATTTCAATCGTTGGCGTAATGCAGAAACGAAGCGATTTATCCGACTTCCAAAAGGGCATGATCATTGGCTTTCGGGCCAAGGGTGGAAGCATTTCCGAAACGGCTGAGTTTGTGAACTGTTCGCGTGCCGCCGTGGTAAAAGTGTACCGTGCATGGCAAAATGGGACTGTCCAAAATCAGCGACGTGGCAAATGTGGTGCACCACGGGCCATAGATGACAGAGGCGAACGACGGTTGCGGAGATGCGTTCGGGCAGATAGACGGGCTACCGTTGAGCAACTGACCACCAAAATGAACCAAGGGGCTACCAAAAGTGTCTCCCAAAGTACTATTCAGCGAACATTGCTGCGTCTGGGCCTCCGAAGCAGACGCCTGGTTCGTGCACCTATGCTGACTGCTGTTCATCGACGGCGAAGGCTAGAATTTGCACGCCAGTACAGCAGCTGGACGTCCACTGAGTGGCGACAGGTTGCGTTTTCGGATGAATCGCGTTTTATGCTCCATCGGACAGATGGACGTTGGCGTATAAGGCGTGAAACCTCTGAAAGGAACCACCCTGCAACCATTGCCGGAACGGTCCAAGCTGGAGGCGGGAGCATTATGGTCTGGGGAATGTTTTCCTGGCATTCTCTAGGTTCACTGATCATTGTGGAAGGCACAATGGATCAATACAAGTACGCATCTGTCCTTGCGGACCATATTCACCCCTACATGCGCATTGTTTTTCCTCAGGATGATGGCATCTTCCAGCAGGACAATGCGAGGTGCCATACAGCTGCCAGTGTACGTGCGTGGTTCGAAGAGCACCAGGATGAGTTTACCGTCCTCCCCTGGCCAGCAAACTCACCTGACTTAAACCCAATCGAGCATCTGTGGGACCATCTCGATCGAGTTGTTCGCGCCATGGATCCTCAACCGCGTAATCTAGCGCAGCTGGCCACGGCATTAGAGTCGGCATGGCTCAACATCCCAGAGAACACCTTCAGGGACCTATGTGACTCTCTTCCTGCACGTCTCGCAGCAGTCCGCTCTGCGAAAGGTGGTTATTCTGGCTTTTGACAGATGGTCACATTAATGTGACTGGACTGTGTATATAAAAACTCAGAAAAATATTAACGTCAGTGCGTGATTAATTAAAATTACTTTATAATGATAAAAAAAACTTATTTCTGTGGAAGGTGTGGCCAACAGGTACGTCAACCTGCTTGGCTGATAGCAAAAGAAGGAAAGAAACAGGCTCCAGTGACTTCAGGCATCGAAACTTTGGGCGGAGATATTCAAAAGAAAACTAATTTTTGGTATTTCAAATTCCGTAACATTGACTTCTAAGTGATTAAGAATAGCATGATAATGAATGAGTAGTTCCGTCGCAGCTGTACAAGATTTATTGCGAGGTACAAGTTCTGAACATAAAGCAATGTTCAGAGAAGTCCGAAAGAAAGAAAGAACTAAATACAGAAGCAAAGAAAGTAAGCTATAAATAGGTATTAATGTAACCATTCATTGGGGGATTTTAATCACAATGTAAGCAGAATAAAGAAAGGGAAAAAATATATTAATCTCTCTTTTTCTTTGTTGAGATGACTATCTTTCAGTCCTTTTTCTTCTTTTGACTTGTTGATTTGGAATCTACAAGCTAGGCTTAAAACTTTCTTGCAGAGGCATTATTAAAATAATAAGTGCCTTTTATATCAATTATAATCAAATACAGGAGTTTAAAATTTTAAATTATAATACAAAGCACAAAAAAGTGAAGAACACAGTTAATCGTGAATTAAATATACGCAGTGTGTTTACAATGTTTTAAGACTTCGCAAACACACTATGTGTTTGTAATTCATAATTTTGTGACACATTGTGTGTATTTAATGTAATTTATAAATACACACACTGCGTGTATTTAATGTAATTTATAAATACACACACTGCGTGTATTTAATTCATAACTCTGTGGCGCACTGTATATGTTTAATTTAATTCATAAACATACACATTGTGTGTTTTGGGAAGTCGAATAAGTATTCAAAATTATGGCTCCATCGTTATTTAAATATTTATTTATTAATTTATTTATTTAAGAGATGAAAATATCTAAGTACAGCAAGGAAATGTATCATGATGATACAAACCCAGATATCAAATGTATAATAAATGTTGTTTCTAAGCTTATCGTTGCTAAGGCAGAATTTTAATTGTTGCAAGTGTATTTAATTCACATTTTCGTGACACTTAGTGTATGTTTAATTTAATTTATAAGTACAGACACTGTGTGTATTTAATTCATAATTCTGTGACACACTGTGTATGTTTAATTTAGCTCATAAATGCACACACTATGTGTATGTAATTCATAATTCTGTGACACCCTGTGTATGTAATTCATAATTTTGTGACACCCTGTGTATGTTTAATTCATAAATGCACCCACTGTGTTTGTAATTCATAATTCTATGATACACTGTGTATGTTTAATTCATAAATACACACACTAGTTGTATTTAATCTATATTTCTGTGACACACTGCGCATTCAATTTAATGCATAAATACACACACAGTGTGTATTTAATTCCTAATTCTGTGATACACTGTACATGTTTAATTTGTATAGTTAATTCCTAATTCTGTGATACACTGCGTATGTTTAATTCATGCATACACTCACTGTGTGTATTTAATCCCTAATAGCGCATATATCACGCGATAACGTAGTAGTCAAGGCACATATTCGAAATTGTAGTTTTAAGACTAATTTTTAAGAAAATTTTAATCTAATTTTTTATTCCTAAGACAAAGCAATTCTATTATACCTCCCAAGCGATAACTGGCAGAATTTACTACAATGACATCTCAACTTGCTTCTCGTATAATTTCTTCGTGTATTTCCCCTTTTCTTATCAGTTTTATC